>MCJB01048502.1:25500-60938 GCA_002018475.1 Nicotiana obtusifolia
TATATATATATATATATATATATATATATATATATATATATATATATATATGTATATATAGTTAGGTGCCTTCCTTATAAGTATGCTTGATGGCTTTATAAGTGGTCCTTTGGAGTTATATGATTTTTACGTAATTTTAAAGCGCACCATAATCAGAAAATTAGTGTTTCTTCTACCCAATATTCTTCTGCAGATCGAGTTTTACTAGAAATCTTGGAACTATTTCCGTATTTATTTGGTTTTACCTATTTGGAGCTTTTCAAAAACTTGATGGACAAAGAACTCGTAATGAATTCAGGACCAAAAGATTATCAAAATCTGACTTATGGTCCATCTTTTTGGTTGCGCCCTCGATTTTTGAGTTGGATAAACCATGACAGTTGAAATTGATTGATCATCTTAGAGAGAGTCTCTTTGGAAGAATTTTTGCAAGAGTGTATTTGGATTATGTTTTATATATAGTTGTTGGAGAGGATATTCTTAATATGTAGCTACTCTAACAGCAGTGGAACTGTGTTTATTCCATTCCGCTCTTTTGATATTTGGATTATGTTTTATATATAGTTTTTGGAGATGATATTCTTAATATGTAGCTATTCTAACAGCAGCGTAACTGCGTTTTGTCCAGTCTGCTCTTTTGGTATTTGGATTATGTGTTATATATATATTTTTTTAAAAACAATCCTTCAATGTTCTTTAGAATTAGTCAGCTATTATTCAATCGTGGTCGTCAATGGCACATTACTGAGCAAAGCCATAGTTCTGGATATATGCTTAAAAAATAAGTTTGTAGCTTTTTATGGAGAAAAAGGCTATTCCGCTAAAAATGAGAGTAATGATGGACTGAGAGTTTTATTGATTGACTATTTCACACCTCAGCAACTGAAGGAGCACATGCAAAGCTTACGATACTCTAACCAAGGAGTACAGTTTTCCGGTGAGATTATGTTCCAATTATGTGACACATATAGGCGATTTTTCATCGAAGCAACTCGCCAATGCAACAATTATTCTGCTATTATTGGACTGCGTGCAATTTACTATTGGAGATTAAATGAAGTGGGTCTACGATAGAATTTATGTCAAAATTATTTCCGGAAGATGTCTACCGGGGACAGAAGTTTAAAAAGGCTGACAATAGTTACCGAGACGAAGAATCGTGGGTACAATGCATGAAATGCAAGTCTCGGCATCATCAGATATGTGCTCTCTATAATGCTTTAAAAAATCTTGAGGAGCATCTGTAGACACGTAATTTTTGACCCTCCTTGAAATTTACATATTTTAGTGTTATATATTTAATTTAGGTCTAATATTGCTATTTTAACTAAGACTTTTTGCTTTATTTTATCTTAAAAATTAAAACTACAAAATTATTTTTCCTTCATTTTAGCTAATTGTATTTTTGTCTAGTTAATTTTGGTTTATTTTACTTTAAAAAAATTAGAAAAATCAAGAAAATAGTTATATAGTTGTTGGAATATCGAGCTTTTGTTATTTAGTATTTTATTTATTTTTTTTCAAAGAAAAGAAAATTTCAAAAATATTTTTTTTTAATTTAGTACAAATTTAGGATTTAGATTTTTGGTAAGTAGCAATAAATGAGTTTCTTTTATATATATATAAATGATGTAAGTAGGCAGCTAATACTTATTATTTTATCTTCTTTGCTTTTGATTTTTTTTTTTAAAAAGGCAAAAAAAGTTTTTATTTTTTTCATATTTTGTTGTTATATTTTGATATTCATGAACCAAAATCTTTGATAATAGTGCACAATTTTATTACAAACGAAAAATAAAGTAAAAAAAAAACAACAACAAACTACGAAAAAAAACAAAAAAGAGAAAAAAAACATGAAAAAGAAAATAAAGAAAAGAAGGAGAATTGGAAGGACAAAGTTTGCCCCGATTGTTAGGAGCATATTGATATTAACATTGTTAGGAGCATATTGATATTAACATTGATGTCATTTGAAGTTTCTGATGCAACTGGAAGGATATTTTTTACTGCATTTATTGAACAAACTCATAAGATTGTTGGAATGCCAGTCAGTGAAATGTTCTCTCAATGTGATTGCTTGACTCAAGATGGATTCACCTCCAAAGATGCGAACATTGCGTTCTGGAAGATCATGATATCTCTTTCGGGTTCAGCCTTCTCCCGTTGTTATTGGGAAGTTAGGCAAGTCATCATGTAATGACCCGACCGATTGTTTTGAGTATCAGCGTCCCGTTCGGTGGCGTCAGGTCTGAAGAAGCTTTGTATGATGTGTTATGACGTGTGTGCGTGGCCGAGTTCGGATTTTGGATGATTCAGGATTGATTTGGAAGAATGATTCTTGTTTTAAAAGCTTAAGTGGTAAGAGTTGATCGGAGACTTGACTTTTGTGTAGACGAATCCGAAATGGCATTTTGATAATTCCAATAGCTTCGTATGGTGATTTTGGACTTAGGCGTGCATCCGAATTTGGAGGTCTGTAGGGTAATTTGATGCATTTTGGCGAAAATTGGAAATTTAACGTTTTGGAAGGTTGAGAGGTTTGACCAGGAGTTGACTTTGTTGATATTGGGGTCGGATTGCGATTCTAAGAGTTGGATTAGCTCCGTTATGTCATTTGGAACTTGCATGCAAAATTTGACGTCATTCCGGGTTGATTTAATATGTTTCGGCACGAGTTTTCGAAGTTGGAAGATTTGAAAGTTTATAAGTTCGATTCGAGGTGCGATTCGTAGTTTCGACGTAGTTTGATATGATTTAAGGCCTCGAGTAGGTCCGCGTTGTGTTATGGAACTTGTTGGTATATTCGGACGGGGTCCCGAGTGGCTCGGATTAGTTTCGGACGAGGTCCGGATCGTTTTAGAAATTTTTGGTTAAGGCTGTTGGGCAGTGTTCTGGTATATCCGCTTTTGCGGAGGTTTGATCGCAGACATAGAGCCGCTTCTGCTAAGTTTCTGTCGTTTATGCGATGTTGAGGCCGGGGAGGAAGCTTCGCTTTTGCGGCCCATTGATCGCAAATGCAAAGATGTACGCTTATGCGGCTGTTTGTGTGCTTCCATGGAGTCGCAGATGTGACTCATTCTTGTGTAGGTGCGGCCACTGGGCTGGCTAGTTAGGTTCGCAGATGCGAACCTTTTCTCGCAAATGCGAGGCTACAGATGTGGCGTTTCTGTTTGCAAATGCGAAAAAACCTGGGCAAAATCACATATATTTGAGAGTTTGGAATTTTTGTCCATTTTTGAGTGATTATGGAAGGATTCTTCACGAGTTTGATTTTGGTAGGTGTTCTCTATCCGAAAATGATTGCATTTCATGATTTCATACTTATTTATATCATTCAATTAGTGAATTGAAAGGAACAAAATGTGAAATTTTGTAAAAATCTTTCAAAAATATAAAATGATGATTTGAAGCACGAATTGATATCGGAATTTGGTAATTCTTGTATGATTGGACTCGTATTGGAATGGGTGTTCGGGTTTTGTGAATTTGTCGGGTTCCAAAGTGCGGGCCCGGGGGTTACCTTTTGGGTTGACTTTTAATTTTAATTAAAGATTGAAATTTTATTAACCGGAATTGTTTCCTATGAGTTTTATTTTATGATTTGAAGTTACTTTGGCTAGATTTGAGCTGTCCGGAGGCTGTTTCACTCGAGAAGGTCATTTTAGAGTATCTATCTAGCTTCCTTGAGGTAAGTATCTTGCCTAACTTTATGTGGGGGAACTACCCCTTAGGATTTGAGTCACTTGTGCTAATTGTGTCATGTGAAGGCCGTGTACGCGAGGTGACGAGTACGTTCTCGGGCTTATTTGTGGAATTTTGACCATTTAGGGCTCTTAGGTTCTTATTTCCATTAAATATGAAGTTGTTCTGTCATGTTAAATTTCCCATTTACTAAATTCACCCTTACGTGTCTTATTTTGGAATTAATTGCTTTATGTCTTACCCTTATTGCCGATTAAACTCTTATGTGCCTTAACTGAAGTTGTTGCCTCTTTTATTGCCATGCTATCCTTTCCGTAGTTGTTTATCCTTGATTGAAGTTATTATTATCTTTTCCATAATCTGTTTATCCTTAATTGAATTTGTTGTATCTCTTCCGTAATTGCTCAACCCTAAATGAAGTTTTGTTATCCCTTATCATTGTTGACCTATCCTTATTTGGAATTATTGATTCATATTATCTCTCTTATCGTTGAATTGTACTTTTATGGAATCATTGCTATACATTATCTCTTCCTGTTGAGCTATTCTTGTTGAAACCCTTCGTCCCTGTTGTGTCTTTCATTGTGAGATCGTTCTTCCGTTTCATTGTGTTTTGAAGTACCTGAGTTGATTTACTTGCCGTATTATTGTCGTTGTTGCTATTGTATTCGGTGTTGTTGAACCGAGGGCTATGCCTGGTTGTGATGTTGAAACTGTTTTGAGAAAATGTTGTGGCATGTGGGCACATATTGTGAAAGTCATTTATCTGAGTTGTTATGTTTTGTCATACGTGTTATTGTTGAGATAATTATTATGTTGTTTGCATGAGTTTTTGCCATGCTATTGTTATTGTGTTTGCTCGAGGTTTCTGCCGTGCTGTTGTTATTATTGATACGCATGCAATGGTATACGGTCTGGGTGTTGAAATGCATGCGGTAAGATAAGGTGGGCTAAAACGCAGTATGCTATTTCAGGAAAAATAATTGTCAAAAACTAAATATAAAGGCTCTCGCGGTGATATAAGAAAATTTTGTGATTCATTTTATGATTTGAGACTAAGAGGCGGTACCTCGATAGGGCTCTTGTTGTCATTTCCCCATTCTTTTGTACTTGTCTTTGATTGTTGTCTCCTTAGCATACTGTTAATTGTCTCCTCCGTGTTGCACTATTTGCTTAATTATATGTAGCTAATATTGTTGTGCTAATCGTTGCTTCAAACTTCATTGCTGCCTTTATTACACTGTACATTGCGTGGTGATCATTTCTTATGTGTCATTCATTGTCTATGCTCTTATTTGTTGACTCGAATTGTGGTAGAACACTTGCACAAGCATACATGTAACAACCCGGCCGGTCGTTTTGAGAGTGCTAGCCCTGATCCCTTATTTATTGCTCCCTCTATCTCATTTTGTTGTTATTTGACTTGCCGGGGTACTTGGTGTTGGATTCGGGAGAGTTTCGAGTGGATTAGGACACATAGTCCCTAAATTAAAAGCTAAAGTCATATGAGTCGACAGTAGTTTGAATTGTATGAAGATGACTCCGAATTGGAGTTTTGACGGTTCCAATAGCTCCATATGGTGATTTTGATATTAGGAGCGTGTTTGGATGTTGATTTGGAGGTCCATAGGTCATTTCGGCGTTAATTGGCGAAAATCGGAAAATTGAAAGATTTTGGAAGGTTTGACCGGAAGTGGAATTTTTAATATCGGGGTCGAATTACGATTTCGGAAGTTGGAGTAGGTTCGTAATGTCAATTATGACTTGTGTGCAAAATTTGAGGTCAATCGGACTTGATTTGATAGGTTTCAAAATCGGATGTGGAAGTTAGAAGTTCAAAAGTTCATTAGGCTTGAATGGATGCACAATTCGTATTTTTGATGTTGTTTGTTGTGATTTGAGGCTTCGACTAAGTTCGTATCGTGTTTTAGGACTTGTTGGTATAATTGGTGGAGGTCCCGGTGGGCCTCAGGGGTGATTCGGATCGATATCGGATTATTTTTGGACTTATGCAATTGCTGAAGCTCCCAGCTTCTGGTGTCATTGCACCTGCGGTGGGATTGGCCGCAAGTGCGTACTCGCATGTGGCAGGTTGAAGCGCAGAAGCGGAAATGGGCAGTCCAGGCAGGACTCGCAGGTGCAGAAATGGCTCCGTAGAAGCGGTTCGCTTCTGCAGTGGGGAAATGCGTATGAGCGAGTGGGGTCGCAGGTGCAACACGTTTTGTCGCAGGCGTGCACGCGATGGTGCGGCCGTTTGCTCGCAGAAGCAGACTTAGTGGACTTAAGTGAAGTCTGCACCTGCGATGGAAATTCCGCAGGTGCGGAGCTGCAAATGCGGTTGTGGGTTCGCAAATCCGAAATCGCTGGGCAGAAAAGGCCTAAGTTCGAGGGCTTGATTTCATTATCCATTTTGGACCTAAAGAGCTCGAATTGAGGTGAAATTTTGAGGGATTTTTAGAGGAGGCATTTGGGTAAGGATTCTTGACTCGTTTTTGATTTATTCCCACGAATCTATTGTTGTTTTTATCATTTAATTAGTATTTTTTGTTGGAAATTTGGGAAAACTTCTTAGGCTAAAAATTGGGGATTTGAAAGGCGATTTGAGGTCGGATGAGTAATTCTTGTATGGTTGGACTCGTTATCGAATGAGTGTTCGAATTTCATGATCTTGGTCGTGTTCCGAGACGTGGGCCCGGATCGACTTTTTGGAGCGAATTTTCAATTCTTTGCTAATGTCATAATTTCATTATTTAAATTAGTTTCCTATAGTTATATTTATAGTATGAAATTGTTTTGGCTAGATTCGAGCCAATCGGAGTTGGAAAATCGAGGAAAATGCCTTCTTATTGATTGATTGAGAGAGGTTTGAAGTAAGTGACTTGTCTAACCTTGTGTGGGGGAAATCCTCCCTTGGGATTTGGTATTTTGGTGACAACTTGTGATATGTGATGGTCGTGTACGCGAGGTGACGAGTGCATACATGGGCTAAAGGTTGAAATTTCGTTTTTATCTAAGTAGTTTCCTTGCCTTAACTAAGTGTTTTAGCATGTATAGTCATCATGTTTAGCCTAATTTCACCTATCTACCTGTCTTATCTCTTATTTGTAACTTTTACTACATGCTTAGTTGAATTACCTACTTTCTTGATTCCATCTTCCTTATTTAACTGTGGGATTCTTTACTTGCAATTGCTATCCTTGAAATATCATTGTTTCAGTTGTTATGTTTTGGTTTCTGTGATTATTGTTGAGATAGTTGTTATTGTTGCACGAGGTTTCTGCCGTGCAGTTGTGATTATTGATACGCATGCGGTTGTATAAGGTCTATGTGTTGAAACGCATGCGGTGAGATAAGGAGGGCTTGATACGCGTGGCTAGTAGGGGAACTACTAGAAGTCATGCGGTGTGATAAGGTTGGTTAAAACGCGGGATGCTATTTTGGGAAAATGATTTTCAAAACAAAATATAAAGGCTCCCGCGTTGATATAAGGAAAGATTGTGAGAAATTTACTTTTGAGACTACGAGGCGGTACCTCGGGAGAGCCCTTGTTGATTTCCTCTATTTGCTGTATTGGTAGTTGTTGTCTTTCCTTAACTTGTAAGATTTTTGCTTTCCTTTCATGTTGTATTTGTCTTTCTTTGGTTCCGTATTTTTACCTTTCGTAAATTCTCATTGTTTCACTTCTCTATCATTTCATTATATTATTTAATCTTCTGCCTTGTTTCTTATTATTTCCAGTAGGGTCCTGACTTGACCTCGTCACTACTCTACCGAGGTTACGCTTAGCATTTACTGGGTACCGTTTTGGTGTACTCATACTACGCTTTTGCACATCTTTTTGTGCAGATCCAGGTACTACCTACCAGACCAGGTACCGGTGAGCTAGTCCGTACGTGGAGACTTCAAGGTACATCTACCGGCGTCCGCAGACCTTGGAGTCCCCCTCTGTCTTTATTATGTTGTTTCCTTATCCTTATTAGACTCTGATGTATAGAGATATTTCGTATTCCTCATTAGAGCTTGTGGCTTATATCTACCGGGTTTTGGGAGTTGTTTATACTTGAGTTGCAGTTCTTGTTTATCATAGTTGTTGACATTTGAGTTTAGCTTGATATTTCTATTATTCCACATACTTGTTAGGCTTACCTAGTCAGAGACTAGGTGCTGTCACGATATCCTACGGAGGAAAATTAGGGTCATCACAATACACGTAGTTAAATCACCCATATTGATTTTAGAAGATGAATCCTGACGTCATTGACCATTATACATACTCTTGTCTACTTGCCTTCTGTGTGAGGATTGTCTATTGGCACGTGAGTCGTTCGTGCGGTTATGAGTTGTAATGTGAGCACAAGATGCCAAGTGATTAGGGTTCATGAATTGGGACTCGTGAGTTGTGATTATGAGGTTCGGTACCTCGTGGAAATGCTTAAACAGATCTGGTGTGAAAGTGGTTGTTCTTATTGCATTGTTGCTGGTTTTCCTTTATTTGGTTTCATCGGACTTAGACTATGATCATCTTACTCTATAGCATTATTACCTGACTGCTTCCTGTTAAATATTGATGTTACCAATGTATCATTGCAAGTATTGTTTTGTATTCCTTATCCTTCTTTGCTTTATATTAATATTATTTCTCAGTTAGTTTACCTTCACACTTGTTCGGGTTATTTAGTCCAGTAGGTGTCTTGACTATCCCTCGTCGCTATTCTACCGAGGTTAGTCTTGATACTTATTGGGTACTGCTGTGGTGTACGCATACTACGTTTCTACACATTTTTGTGCAGATCCAGGTGCCCGGTTATTGTTGATTATTAGCTAGCTGGTCGAGCATTGTTGTGAAGACTCAAGATAAACCTGCCTTCGCGTTCGCAGGCCTCGGAGTTGCCTTCTAATATTGTACTTGTACCGTTGAATCATTTTCTGAATATTTGTACTTAGAAAAATGTTTAGTAAACTCTATAGAGATTATGGCTCCAACGCCTCTCTAACACCTCAAACCAAATGCCCATCGATCCGAACTAGTCAAACAATCATGAAAAATCAATAAAAATATACTCCAACATCATAATTAATTTATTTATAACAATTCTCAATTCCGCTCGAAAAGTCAATAAAGTCAACCCTCAGGCTCACGTGCCCGGATTCAAAAAATCATCCAATTTCGTCCATGAATCGACCTTCAAATCAAGGATTTACCATTTCTCAACTTTGGGTCTCAAAATCCAATTTCTACAATCCAAACACGGATAAAAATGATAATCGATGGAAATAATAATGGAGAAACACCAAAATAAAGGTCAGATATTTACCCCCTTGTTGAGACGAGAACAATGCCACAAAAATCACCTCAAACAGAGCTCTATAACTTAAGATATGCCCAAGAAACTAAAATTCTCGATATGATTTTTCTTCATCGCCGTCGGGGAAGACCTTCGCGACCGCGAAGAGCAATTATTTCGCGTGGACCGTTCAACCCAGAAATCCTTCTTTGCATTCGCAGAACCTCTCTCGCGTTTGCGAAGAACAAAGATTCGCACCAGGAACCGGTAATTTTGTCCAACACGAAAATGGGCATAACTCTCTCATACGACATCGGAATTCGACGATTCTTGTTGATATGACTCCGTAATTACGATAATATAATCACAAATTAAAGGTCGTTTGCTCAATGTAGTTTCCTTTATGCCCAAAAAAATGATACTAAAACATCAAATAAGAGTGCGACACCATCCAAACACATCCGAAACACACTCGAGACCCACAGGACCACGTCTAATCATACAAACCAGTCCCAAAACATAACATGAACCTACTCGAGGACTCAAATCATACCAAAAAATATCAAAATCATGAATCGACAATCGAAACCTTCTTTAAACTTTTAAACTTCGACGAATGCGTCCGATTCATACTTAAACGTTCCGGAATGACACCAAACTTTGCGCGCAAGTCACAAATCATGATACAAACCTATTCCAAGGCTCGGAACCTCAAACAGACAACGATATATCAAAATTCACTTCAAACCAAATTTATGAAATTCTAAAACTTTTAAAATGCTAACTTTCCATAATAAGCGCTGAAATGCTCCCGAACCACCCGATACTCAACCAAACACACACATCCGAAATCATCATACAAACCTATTGGAACCTTAAAATCCCAATTCTGAGGTCATTTATTCAAAAGTCAAACCTTAGTCAATTCTCCCAACTTAAAGCTTTCGAAATTAGAATTTTCCATCCGAATCAACTCTGAACTTCCCGAAATTCGATTCCGATTACGCGTACAAGTCATAAAACATGAAGTGAAGCTACTCAAGGCCTCGAACGGTCAAACGACGTGCTAGAGCTCAAAATGACCGGTCAGGTCGTTATAGTAATTTGCCTTTGACTGTGGTTCTAGACACATTTTATTATTCTATAAGCCCTAATGGAAGTTCGAATCAGTCCAGCGTGATGATATGTTGTCCAATTTAGTTGTATCGGAAATGTCTCTGTCTTCGAGCCCTAATGGAAGTTCTAGTAATGTTGGTGCTGGCCCATCTGGAAGTTTGGGTAGTGGTGGTGCTGGCCCACCTGCTCCTCCTCAGAAGCGAAAAAACCTCGTAAGCCGGGTAAACCTCGTACGGTGGGCAAGGGGATTCGAGGCAATGGTGGTCTATCTAGGCGTGGACATAAAGTTTAATCCTAGTACTAATTACCATTAGCCTCTCCTACTATGTGGTTTGCTACTTCATTTTCACTATTAAGTAGCTTCTTTGAGTATGTTCTTAACTATGTACGCTTAACTTTTGGAAGTAGTATCTTGCCTTTATATATATATACACACATACACACACATACATATATGGCCAGGTGCCTTCATCATAAGTATGCTTCATGGCTTTATAAGTGGTCCTTTGGAGTTATAATATTTCTACGTAATTATAAAGCGCACCATAATCAGAAAATTAGTGTTTCTTCTACCTAGTATTCTTCTGCAGATTGAGCTTTTCTAGAAATCTTGAAACTATTTCCGGATTTACTTGGTTTTAACTATCTGGAGTTAATCAAAAACTTGATGGACAAATAACTCGTAGTGAATTCAGGACTGAAAGATTATCAAAATCTAACTTATGGTCTCTTTGGAAGAGTTTTTGCGAGAGTGTATTTGGATTATGTTTTATATGTAATTGTTGGAAAGGATATTCTTAATATGTAGCTACTCTAACAGCAGTGGAATTGTGTTTATTCATGTCTGTTCTTTTGGCATTTGGATTAAATTTTATATATAGTTGTTGGAGAGGATATTCTTAATATGTAGCTACTCTAACAGCAGCGGAACTGTGT
Organism: Nicotiana obtusifolia; assembly: GCA_002018475.1. Lineage (NCBI taxonomy): Eukaryota > Viridiplantae > Streptophyta > Magnoliopsida > Solanales > Solanaceae > Nicotiana > Nicotiana obtusifolia. Next base: position 36,540 of record MCJB01048502.1, read on the forward strand.
TTATTCTAGTTTGTTCTTTTGGTATTTGGATTATGTTTTATATTTAAAAAAAATAATCCTTCAATGTTCTTTAAAATTGGTCAGCTATTATCCAAGCGTAGTCATCAATGGCACATTACTAAGCAAAGCCATAGTTCTGGATATATGCTTAAAAATAGGTTTGTAGCTTTTTATGGACAAAAGGGTATTCCGCCAAAAGAGAGATTAATGATGGACTAAGAGTTTTATTGATTGACCATTTTACGCCTCAGCAACTGAAGGAGCACATTCAAAGCCTGTGATACTCTAACCAAGGAGTACAGTTTGCCGGTGAGATTATGTGGCACATATAGGCAATTATTCACCGAAGCAACTCGACAATGCAACAATTGCTGTGCTATTATTGGACTGCATGCAATTTACTATTAGAGACTAAATGAAGTGGGTCTACGATAAAATTTATGTAGAAATTATTTTCGTAAGATGTCTACCCGTGTACAGAATTTTAAATAACAAGCCAATAGTTACCGAGATGAAGAATTGTGGGTACAATGCATGGAATGCAAGTCTTGTCATCATCAGATATGTGCCTTCCACAGTGCTTCAAAAAATCTAGAGGGGCAGCTGTAGACACGTAATTTTTTACCCTCCTAGAAATTTACATATTTTAGTATTTCGATATTTATTTTAGGTCTAATATTACTATTTTAACTGAGACCTTTTGTTTTATTTTATCGTAAAAATTAAAATTACAAAATTATTTTCTCTTATTTTAGTTAATTGTGTTTTTATCTAGTTATTTTAGTTTGTTTTTACTTTTTACAAATTAAAAAAGTCAAGAAAATAGTCACTTGGTTGTTGGAATATTGAGCTTTTGTTATTTAGTATTTTATTTATTTTTGTTCAAAGAAAAGAAAACTTATTTAATTTAGTACAAGTTTAAGATTTAGATTTTTGGTAAGTAGCACTAAATGAGTTTCTTTTATATATATAACTGATGTAAGTACGTAGGTAATACTTATTATTTTATCTTCTTTGCTTTTGATTTTTATTTCCAAAAAAATAAAACCAAAAAAAAATTCTCATATTATCGTGTTTTAGGTTTCGTTGCCATATTTTCTCTTATTCTGTTTTATATTATGGTTGACTAATCTTTTTGCTATTTACAACATTCACTTGATATTTGAAATTAGCTAGTTAGTTTGTTTTAGTGTTTTTTTTCAAAATTTATTCTAAATAAATGAAACAAATAAAGAAAAAAAAGAGCCAATCAAACATAGACACCTAGAAGATGTTTTCTCATTCATTCTAACAATTTCACGTGAACACACATTCACAATGGTGGAAGGGACCATACAGTTTCTTCCTTCCCAAGCACTCATAGGCATAGATATATACACACACTGTCACAAGGCACAAGGAGAACATAATTTGGAGGAAAACAATTGAGGGCAACGAAGATATAGTCGGAGACGAGAAAGCAAAGAAACAGGATCCTTCTTCTTCTTCCAATATCGAAATATAAATCTGACCGCTTTCCACATCAAATAAATCATGTAAATTTAATTTCTTCTCCATTTAATTCCACTACTTCTCTATTATGTAAAGACGACAAGATTTTCTCACCTTGATTTTCTTTTCAGCAAAAACAGAGTTGCCTTCTCTGCCTAAAAACCTCCATTAACATCACTATTTCTCAGATAAACAATACTACAAACACCTTATGTTATTAAAACCAATCTGAAAAATGTCATGAAACAGAATCACTAATAGTCGTAGTTCACTTCTCAGCTCCTCGTTTTCGTGCGAGGTTTGGTTCAAAGCTCGGTCAAGTGAGGTCAGGTTCGAGGTTGCCGACGAGGTTCACTGTTCAAACTTCTGTCCCTGTTGTTATTTTCCAATTAAATATAATTCACTGGAGTTCATTGTAATCGAGTTTCGTCAATAGAAAAGGGAAGCTTTTTGCTACAGAAGGTCCATCTCTCAAACCTTTATTTTTATTTCATTTTATTATTCTACGTTAGTGGAAAATTTGGCTTGATTTGGTGTTCTTTTTTATTGGCATGTTTTCATATGTTGTCTTGTTTTCATTATTTAGTTAAATGCTTCAATTCGTAATAATGAATCAATGAACCGATAATGATAGTCCAACGCTTTGACCTTGCCTTAGATCTTTAAAAATCAGTAAATAAGTAGTAAAAAAATAACTTGGGCTAAAATTTATTTAGGCACTAGGTGGGCCTTAGAGATGAAGTTTGGAATGTATTGGGACGGGAGATGAGGGGCTTAAGTGAAAGAGAAATGTGAACTTCAAAATATTTTCTTTCTCGCTTCTCTTTTATTGCTTGATCAGCTAGAAGCATGATTTAGGCTCGATAACACATGAGTTGGTAAAATTAGGACGTTTATGCATTATTGGTTTAGAGGTGAGATGTTGTCCCCTTAGTTATTATAATTTGACCAGGAGAATGTCCCTAAGCATTTGTAAATATTTTTATCAGGAGAATGCCCCGAAGTACATGTAAATGAAGGTCGAATACGGACGTTTTCATGGAGGTGTAGTGTAGGATAGTTTAGATGTATTTTCATTATTTTGTTCTCTCTTTTAATACGTGGTGACAATCTTGAACCTTCTTTCGTATGTTTCATTTGTGTGCTTATTCGTGTGGTCTCGATTTGAGTACTCTTTAAAGCCAACTTGGTCATGTATGCAACTGTATTTATTACGAGACTTGGGAAATGCCTAATACCTTCTTCTTGGGTCAAATGAATTCCCTTACTTAAAATCTTTGGTGCAAACCAGTTTTGGAGTCAAATGTGTTTTGAAGGGAAGATATTTTCTCAAGTTCGAGTTTCCTAGAGCAAAGAAAGGCAAAAAACATAAGTTGCACCCTATATTTGTCTGAAAAATTCGGTTGCATACTCAAACTTACGAGCGTTCATTGTTCCCCCTAAACACTTTTGGAGTAAGTTATTGAGAAAATACATAAGATGCATCCTGTACTTGTCCTGATAAATGAGTTTTCAGTTTAACCTTTAGGGGTGTTCCAATATCACCCTATACTTGTTCTGACTTAATTTTTTACACCCTTTTAAGCCCTTTCCCATGCGCATTGTGCATAACAACAAATGGCGCATTTAATGCTTTTATCTAATCGTAAAATTTAAATAACAGGAAAAAATAAATTATCAGCTCTAATTAAATCCCGTAACAGTAATATTTACCTTTGCATCCAATTATATACCCGACCCCTACTATTTTACTTCTTCTATCACATCTACCTCAAAAAACCTAATTTTCTTTTCTACCAAATCAGCCATAATTGTTGTTGAAGATTGGATTTTTGAAGGCAAAGGTAGGTAATTTTTTTTTTTGATTTGGGTAATTTTTCAGTATGTTTCTACTCAAATTCTCCCTTTCCTTTTCTTTTTTCTGAAACCTACAGGGACGGCCTTCAAATGCCTTTGAAAAGGTTGACTAGGCTTTGTATGGAAGAGGATGATCATGCGTCTACTAAAGAAGTGCGATGTAATCATGGTTGTTTGTTGACATTGTTAACCTCTTGAACCCCTAGGAATCCTGGTAGAAGGTATTGGGCTTGTCCTTACTAAGGGGTAAGTTGATTTTATTAATAAGATTAATTGAGTTAATAATTGAACTACTGAACACTAAAATACAATTGTATGGTTGTTTATGATAGGGTGCTCGAGCATGTGATATTTGCCGTTGGATGGATGATGAAGTTGATCCTAGATCAAAGTTTGTTATTCCTAAATTGAAGAAAGAGATCGAAAAACTTGAGAGCCAAGTTGAAGCTTTTGGAAAACTTGACAACTCGACGGCAACAAAGAAGGATGAACATGAGATTGATAAGATACAATCATTCAACTAGATTACTTGGAGACTAAAGTTGAGAAGATGAAAAAAAGGGAGAAGAAATAGAAGAGCAAAGCTGCTCGATCAAGGAAAAGGGAGAATGTTCTTTGGTTTATCAACAATACCATTGGTGAGATATTACAGATCCAACTATTGACAAATTCACTCTATTACCCAATTCTGTTCATTATTTCACTCTTATTTCATCAAGTATTGTTATCATTGTCTTGTGCTTTGGATCTAATATCCATGAGTTGAAACTTTCTGCCATGTTCTTATCTATACTGTCACATATGCTAAAGAACTTGAAGTATAAATTAGACAACCTTTCTTTGTTATACCACAACAAGTTATCAATAATCCTTTTACCACCTAATCTTTCCCTGAAGTCAAGATTCTTTTTCAACTCTACCTCATAAGTACTTCTGGCACATCTCCAGAAATAATATCTTCTTTCAATACCTCTCCAATTCTTGGACCAATTAGTTAGGATGTGTTTACCACACATTCTATGTTCACAGTTTGGCAGGACATCATCCATTGCTTGAATCTGTCCCTACATAATGAAGTAAATATTAGTAAGATTTATGAAAAACTGAAGTATAATATACACAAAGATAGAACTGTAAAGAAGAAAAATAATACAGAATATTAACCTTCTACACGTCTGTTATAAATGTAAAATTTGTCCCATCTCTAAATTTAAGGTCATCCCTCAACAACATCATAACCTAGATCCAAGTAAACTATTCTCAACTTCTACCACTGCCCAAGCTAGTGGCAGCATCTGGTTGTTGCCATCCTCACACACAACAACAAGCAACTGCCCCTTACAAATACCTTTTAAGAAGCAACCATCCAAACCAATACAACACATACACCACCCTTTAAGAAGCAACCGTCCGAACCAATACAACGCATACACCCAGCCTTGAAGGCCTTCTTAATGAATCAAAACAGATGTAGAAGCCAACAAATATTTTTTTGGTCACTTTCAGAAGTCTTTTCACTTAGTTTAACAACACATGTACTATCAGGATTGGACCTAAGCATTTTATCACTATAGTCCAAAATCCTACTAAACTCCAGCACACAGTCACCCATTATGTCATTCAAAACCTTGTTCTTTGCTTTCCTACAAATTCCTCCCAATATACAAAACTAATTCTTTTCCAACAAGTTCGTGAAATTTGAAAATTCTAATGTTAGGTTGCTCTCTTTTTTGAATTTTTCAGCCAGGTATTTGTTGTTGCATAGCTTGTTCTTGTTTGTAGGTTCACATGTGTGTATTGGAGTGTACTTATTTACCATAAATTCTTAGTCCTTGAGTCATAGCTAGCAAAAAGATGCCATGAACAGCCATCCTTGCACTTACACCTCATCTTTGTTGGCTGATTAACATATTTTTCAACAGCCACTTTTTCTTCAACTGCAAACCTTGTAAGAGCTTCTCTAAACTTGTCAATACTCTCAAATGCAAGACTAAGCTCCCATACAATAGTCTTACAGTTTGGATAAAATATCACTCTTTTATTTACCTTTCTTCTTCTTGTTTTGGTGTTTCTTGGATTAACCTCTCCCTCACTTCTTCATCATCATCATTATCATCATAATTTGTATCGGTTTCAAAGTTGGCAACCTCATCTGAAGGATAATATGACTCATCACTTATTATTTGACCCACCAAATGGCTCTTTTAACCTGACTCCTTCCTAACTGCATACTCACCATAACCTACATCTACTATTTTCTTACGCAATTTAACACTCTCAGTTGCAGGAACGTAAACTTTTCTCTTTCTTCTTTGCTCAGTTCTTCTTTCCTCCCTAAGTAACCTATATTCCTCATGTACATCACTACCATAATTCTTTTCTTCTTCTTCTTCAAATAAATCTACATGATCTGAATTAAAACTATCCTCAGTGCTAAAGCCATTTTCAAATTCAGCAAGGGCATTAGATTCATTAGGGCAGTAGGTTTAAGGGAGCAACAGATTTAGGAGGGAGGGAGTAGGTTCAAGGGGGATTCTAGCTGCATTAGATGCTCTTTCATAAGTTCCCAAACCCTCACAGTCCCCCAATTTTTACAAGGTTCTTCCTCAAAAGTAGGGAATTCTAAATGAGGGGGTCCACTATTGGTTCATCAACCATGTGCTCCACAAATACATCCACCACGTCTATATATTTTAACACATGACAAATACCCATAATGTCCCTAACCACTTTAATTTCTACCAAACCAGGATAGTAAGGCGGTCTTACATAAATATGAGCAGAAGAAAGATTGTAGCCATACTCTTTAACATAACCTAGAAACTCAAAGTAGGAAAATTATCTACACCAACATCAAGTGCAGAGGTAATAATTTCACCTATATAATCATCCTTCGTAAATGAGTTTAGCTTATCCATGGAGATTTTTCCTCCATGGAAGAATCTTACTGTAATGAGTTCAAAAGACATTTCAAAACCTGCGCAAAGCAGATAACAAATAATATAAGACTAGGACCTGCAAATCAAAGCACATGCGACAAGAAATTCTGTATTTTACAGTAGCACAAGAAAAAACCTAGAAATCGAAACCACATAGAGAAGAGGAACAAAAAGTCTAACCTTTACGAGGTCTTTTCCTATCCAAATAGAAGAAAAATCGTGGACTCGACGACTGCTAACAGCAACTGAACTCAGTTCCTTGCAACTCGAAGAACTCCAACAATAGGTCAAAACATAAATTTAATGACGAAATGTGCTTCAAATTAGGTTTTAATCAAAGAAACATTCATCTTGTCCCTTTGATTTTACTCAGGAAGAACGATTTTGAGATGGATTAGGATTAGGGTTTTTCCCGTATGAAATTGGGAAATTTTTCGGAGGGGGTAAAATGAAATGAAAAGGAATGAAAAGAAAAAAGGGTTTTGGTAAATATTTAATTATGTATAAATTAGGTAAAATATGATTAAGTTAATTAATTATATTAATAGACTAACAATCGTTTAATACTTCATTTAACTACGTGGCATCATTTGAGAGTGTGTGTTTGCAACACACTATATAACTCTTGAGAGATGGCTTAACATGGTTTAAAAATATTCAGTCAGAACAAGTATAGGTTGGTATTGGAGCACCCATAAAGATTAAGATGAAAACTCAGTTATCTAAACAAGTATAGGGTGCATCTTATGTATTTGACCTAAATATTTACCCCCTCATGCGACAGTCCTAATTTTGTGTTTGATAGTAGTAGACGCGCTTGTCATAACGATAGTTAATATATATTCTTTAGTTTTTTTCTCTTCTTCTACCTTCTTTCTTCCTTGACCACACATACATAATTATCACCTTTTCTTCTTTATGGTGAAGCCCATAAAAATTTATGGTGAATATTTATGTGTCCGAATATGAGGAAGAGAAGAGGAAGATGGTTGATAAACTCAAAAAGTGGATAAAGGGTTCCACTATTTGTTGCGTGGGCACCAATGTGGAAGGCAATGTTAGCCGAAGATTATAAACCGTCACTGATGCAGGAGCTAGATTTTCGCCTAGAAGTTGCATTATGACTTTAATTAAATCAAGTGGGTGAGTATTACACCCTGCGATAATAGAAGTAGTGCCTTATTCAACAAATCCTTAAACATCTATGTTTCTTTCAGAAATCAAAATCGAGAATTTTAGTTTTTCAGTTGAATGGAATGTAAGAGCTAAAAAGATTTAACAATTTGTTGAATACTAAAAAGACTTGATTAAAATATGGGTCATTTTAAGAGTATCAGTTGAAATTAGAGGTCATCTCACTAGAAACCAAGCGATGAAAATAAAGACCGAAGGCTATAAATATGAGGTGTGAAATATTGGGTTTCTGAGACATATGCTGTAAGATACGTAAATCAAGAACTGATGTGTTGAGAAGGAAGTGGAACAATGAAAAAAGATAAATTAAATAAGAAAATTTTAAATATTATTAGTTGGCTAGTGGTTAATTGTTGCCTTCGCTTTGGTTTTCTAATTGCACTATCCAGTGTTAGTTTTTAGTTTTCGTTTGATTTTTTGATTGATTTTCTTGTCATTGCCCCTTTCTTTTTTTTTCTTGAGCGGAGGGTCTACCAAAAATAACTTATCGGCCTTATTAAAAAATAGGAGTAAGTTCTGTGTACACACTATTTGTGGGAATATATTGAATTTGTTATTATTGTTATTGTTAGGCTAATGGCAAACTGAAAACCTGTGGACAATTTAATCACTTTTTAGTAATTTGTTTTCTACTCACACCCGTTTGAGGAAGTATAAATATTTTCTCTATCACCTTATCACTCAAGGGTGTATTAATCCCACTATGAATAAGAATAAAGGGAAACTTGAAAATCAAATTTCAATGTGCAACCGAATTTTCCAGACTCCTGATTAAGAACCTATGTATCATATAAATGAATTTCGGCATAAGGAAAATAAATGTAAATATTAAGATAGAGAGAAAGTCTTTCTTATTTCTCAAGTGCATTTAAATTAATTTTTTGTGAACGGATGCAAGTGGAAATTCACATTCTATTTCATTAGCAACAGAAAAACATAAGATCAAAAATGGTTCGTGGCTGAGACGTGGAGCTAAACGACGCCGTATGACAACAACCGACTCTTCATTTCTCTTCTGGCCTTTCGGTTCGTGTTCAATACTACTGGTTTCTGATGATCGTCAGTAGATACATACACTCGTCATTCTCACCTTCTCCGAATTCACCAACCTAGGGTTTTCGAACTCTCTGGATTCTTCCGTGCAATTTCTAGAAGCTTTGTCAAATGGAATCACTCTGTTTCCACGACGGCAACATCACTGACTTGATCAACAAACGATCCCTCCACGTTCGCCATGTACGCCTAAGTTCTCATCTCCTCATTCAGTTATCTGTTTTTATTTTGAAATTTCGTCAGTTTGCTATGAGTTTTTGTTCTATGTAATTTTTACGTTATGATGATGCCATAAGCTATGATTATTTATTGTAGTTTCAGCTAGTTAAGTGAATAATTGTGCCTTGGAACGTGAGGAAAGGAAATACTGGTGGTGCAAAGTTTACCACATTCTGAGTGTTATTCGAACTTTCTAGCTAAGGTTCCAGCGGATGAAATGTTGTGTTTCATTGAACAATAATCACTTATTACTCATGCCTTCACTTATATTGGACAATCTCTTGTATGATATTATAATAGGAACAACTCTAACTATAAGGATGACCTATTAGTGACTGTCGTGGTTGCCCTCACTAGCCCAACTTGAATGTGAAAGGGAAGGGAGAAACTTTATATGCGTTGTTTAGTATTTAATTTTGGAATAGTAGAGCAATGATACTAAATTGTGCTGGCAAGAAACAAAAACGTACACAAATGCATATGAGAAAGTATTTATGCTGTGCTAATGGCCAAGATCAGACTAGTTGTAACAGATTGTACAGATTATGACACCCTAGAAATACTTATCAGAAAGAAAGGATAAGGATACCCTGAATATGTTTCATAGTGTTTCTGAAGCAGTTTCGATTGGATCAAGTAAGCCACCCCTAGAAGGCCTCGTGTCGGTGTTTAAACCCTAAGTGTTTGCAATAGCAATCTACCTTTTTCATAAATCAAATCCAAGCTCTGGTTAAAGCCCTTACTAGTGGTCAGTATTGGAGTTCAAGCATGTGGCACAAAGGAAAATGTGTAACATAGAAAATATGTTCTTTAGGGAATTAATTTTTGTTCTATTTTTACTGTTTGGTCTGATGTAAAAGTTGGTGACGTTTCGTAATCACACAAGGTATAGGATGACATATGAAGATAATATTTTTGACAATGTTTTCGACTATTAAAGTGCTACATACTACAACGTCGAAGTTAGAATGAAGTAAGTGCTTTGATTATGAGTTGAGATATTTGTAAAGGAAAATGACTTTTGTTCATAAGAGGGAAATCATTTTTCTTTTTTTTTTTTTTAGTGGAAAATATTTTGTTGGAGAAAACATTTCGAAAATTGAAGGTAATCAAACACGGAAATTGTTTACGTGGAAGAAAATATATCTATTCAAACAAACACACCTGTATGCGCAGTATGAATTAAGCAATTACAAGGTTCGATTGGTTCTCTTCTCTTTCCGAACTTTTAGCATGCTATCTCTCTTTTCTACGTATTTTTAGATGATCTTGATTGATGATTCCTACTCATACTAGTTTAATCTTTCACCAATTTTAATTAGCGAGAAATGAATTCTTCTTTTTCTAAAATACTAGTTTCTTGACACGTGCGTTGCACGTGAATTTCGAAATATTTAGTATAAGATATAAATAATCACATAATATTATTAAAATCTATTTTCTGTATCAAAATAAAAGTTAAAGAATCATTAAGATACACATTGTTCAAATTGACATATGGATATGGGTACCCTCACTTAGTTACTTGATAGTTGAGATTAAAAAAAATTAGATATTTTCTCAACCTTCAAAGACGAACAATGGAACTACTACCATAAACACATGCTATATGTGCTTCCTCGTTTAGCATCTAACGTTCATATAATCGAAAGTCATGAAGGACAAATTTTGCTTTGGGCTCTACTTAAATACAAAGACACCAGTCTATTAAACATTGGATTGCCCCAAATGAAACTACGTAAGAAGAATAAAAAGAAACTAAAAACAAAGGAAAGATTAAATAAAAGCAGTGGTGACAATTGCCATCTTCAAAAGATAGTTGACCTATTTCACCGATCAATAGAGCAATGTACTGGTTTAGAAAAGCTAGCTAATAAAATTACTCGAATTGCTAAAAGCGTATCACGGAAGAAAAGAATTGAAAGGAAATATATTATTGTCATAGTAAAAAGTAACTTGCCTCTAGAGAATATCCCTATTGGTGACAGTTTCATAGTCAAGAATCTAAGAAAGTGGAGATGTATGTTTTCTCATTGTGATAACCCTGGTCAAGAATCAATCTTGACACTTCTGAGTATGAGTTTGCTCCACATTTATTGCAATCATATTTCTCCTGCAGCAAATGAAAAAGAGCAACTGGAAAAGATACAAGAACATTAGTGACAACCCCAACCACACAGAACAACAGTATTTAAATAACAAAGTAAAGTAAGTTTCGTTAATTTATATTAGAAGTTGTGGACCAAAATAAGGATCAAGAAAGAGTTTTCCTTATATTTATTACTAATCCGTAGGAATTAAAACGAACAGTTTTTTTTGGAATATTGAAGATCCAGGAAACGGTTGGAAACAGGTGTCTTTCTATCTTACATGTTGTAACTTATTGAATATTTGTCCACCATAAAACTTAACAATGTTTATTTACACATATGTATAGTAATAAATTAAAAGAATACTATATGAATAAAGATTAAAATGGTCTTTCAGCTTTTGATGGGTATTTTAGTAATTCAACTTCAACTTTAAAGCTTCAAACTTATAATATAGTATGATGTACCCATGCATTCCAAGCCAAAAGTAATGTAAAGAAGAGCACAAGCAGTTCTAAATAATTATATCAATTATGAAAATGGGAAAAGAAACGATAAACGCAAACCCTCATTTTATTCATCGTGTTCGTTACTACTTTTCGAAAAAAAAGAAGAAGAAGAAATAAGTTGAAAAATCAACACACGAGAACTATTTCCTGTCGACTAAAAATCTGAAAGGGGCAAATGTATTTGCTTTTGTTACTCAAACCAATGTTGTTAGATTTTGAGAATTGCAAGACAAAACCATCACAAGAGCTTAGAGCTTTGATTTGACTTTGGGCAGTTACACATTTGTTAGTCTTTTTGAAATTCTATCAAATGCTTTTACAGCCATTGGAAATATATTTCTTCTTTGTTTCCTATATGTGAGACCAGCAAAGCTCGCAGTCTTTTAGTAATTTGGATTATTAATAAGGTTCTCTCTGGTGTTTTTTGAGCTCATTACATTTCTGCATATTTCGTCTCATCACTATATTCTGCTTGGGTTTCTATTCATTATAGGACTCCGGTCATGGATTGCAGATGCACTCCTCTTTGGTGGAAAGAATGGCCTTAGAAAGAGAATTGGAGGTGAGTGTGTTAATGAGTACAACACTACTGCACATACCATTAAGGTGTTTATCTCATAGTATCTTTTATTTGAAATAATCTGATTCAAAGTTGGGTATCTCTCTGTCGAGAGTCGGGTTAAAGATTAAAAATATTTGTTTTCATCCTTTTTATTGCAAATGACAGTCATTAAAACCCTCTTCCTATTTTACTGGAGATCAACTAGTTAAGGTTGTCAATTATTTACCTTTTTTCTCAAGTGCAGCCCATTTAAGTGGTATTCTTTTTACATAAATAGGCGCATCATATATACATTTTTTTCCTTATTTATGGATTGCAATAAAGTTTATGCATGTAGAACCTAGATCAGAATACAAATTTTAATATTTCAAGATGCTAGAACATTATGTGAAATGATTGTGGTCAAAATTGCACCTTACTTGCATACACGTCATCAAAAAAATGACACAGTTTGATGTCTTGAGTTGGTTGGGGAGTAGGTTAATAAATTGTTTGAAGTGTGAAACATTGACGCAGTTGAAAGAGATGTCACATCAAGTTTGAAATAGTATAAAGTAGAAGTGTTGGATAGGGAAATTAGTATTTCTGATGAATGGTTCTAGTAAAATGTATTCAGAAATGCTTCTGAAGAAACACATTTTCATAAGCAAACCATTATGTAGCTGTATTATAATTCCTCCCACACATTAGCAATAAAGTTCTGATCTCTATTTCTTTCCTGCTTTGTAATTAAATTTACACTGTGCAATAGAAATTATATAATAATAAACCGAACCTTGAATTTCACAATAAAAAAGGGGGTATTCGATCCAGACATGAAATGCTGCATGCATGCAAAGGATATGTCTGCTTCTGGTTCTCAATCTATGTGAAGAGAACTGGACACATTAAAGGCATATAGGTGGGTGTCTGAGTGTCCATGTGTCAGACGGTTAACCCCTCTAAGAAATGCTGTTAGTTTCTCCATTGGACTTCTGTTTGGTAGTACTTTGTTGACTCATGGATATATATGTCCGTGCTCACAGTCTCAAGGGTTTGTTCATTGTTTAACAGGGGCATCAGGGTTGTGTGAATGCGATAGCTTGGAACTCAAAAGGCTCACTTTTGATATCTGGATCAGATGATACAAGAGTATGATACTCTCTATGCCTCGTTGCTCCCTTATACTTCTATTTTAGATGAACTGTTAAAAGCTTCTCAATGTGATAGCTGGGTCGGTTTTAGAGTCTGCAAGATAGCCAGATATAAAGATTGACAAGGACCACATACTTATATACATGTTCTTTATATTTATTCCATCCTGTCAAGTAGACAGATTGTTGTTGATTAGTAGTCATTTGAAACTCTTTAGTATGTTTTATATTGATCATTTTTGTACGTTGTGTTCTTGTGAGAGGCTCAAGTCTATTCCCATTCTTTTTCCAAAGTGCGAAAACATAGGTGTTTGACTTGGACAGACAGAGAAGTTTTATTTAGTGTTTACCATGAGCGCAGGGATGAGGATGGGGATGGGGGACTTCGTCAGTTGTTTTAGCTGTGGATTTATTGCCTGCTGAATACCTTTTATGATGTCTTTGATGATTCTGCTCATTGTGACGTTTGCAAAATACAACAAAGTGGGAAAAGACTGTCGACAAGAACCTTGAGATTTATTTGCTATTTTGTTCCATGGGTTAGATGTGATCAATGAGGGTTGACTCGAACAGGGTTGAGTCAACCATAGTACTAGAAAGTCACATCTGCATTTTGATACATTTTAGTCAGCACATAAGTCGATCTTTCCATGGAAAGATGTTTCAACAATAACAAACCCAGTGAAATCTCACAAGTAGAATCCGGGAGGGTAATGTGTACACCGAGCTTGCCCCCACCTTTAAAGGTAGAGAGACTGTTTTCGATAAACCCTCGGTCAAGAAAACATAGTTAGAACATTGTTGAAAAGAACGCAGTAATGGAAAAGTGAAAAAGTAGTAGTACAAGATGCAAGAACAACATCCAAGATAATAAGATAACCAAAGCAAAAAAATAACCGGTGGTAATAGAAATCTAATACAAGCAAGTACGATAAAAATGTTAATGCTACAGATACGGAAAAGAAATACGCTCGACTATCTACTAACCATTTACCCTAATTTTCGACCTCCACACTCTCTGGTCATGTCCTCGGTAAGCTGTAGATGTGCCATGTCCTGCCTAATCACTTCTCCCTAATATTTTTTAAGCCTGCTTCTACCTCTTCTTAGACACGTCATGGCCAACCTCTCGCACCTTCTAGCTGGGGGCATATGTGCATCGCATCTTCACATACCCGAACCATCTCAGCTTCGCTTCCCCCATCTTGTCCACCCCATCTTGTCCACCACGGAGGACACTCTTACCTTGTCCCGAATATCTTTATTCCTAATCTTTTTCTCTCTTAATATGCATACACATTTATTTCAACATCCTAATTTTCGCTACTTTCATCTTCTGGATATAGGAGCTTTTGACTAGCCAACACTCCGCCCCATAAAACATAGTCCGCCTAACAACCACTCTATAAAACTTAACTTTAAGTCTTGGTGGCACATTCTTATCATACAAGACACTAGATGAAAGCCTCCATTTCATTCACCCCGCTTCAATACAATGTGTGACGTCATCGTTGATTTCCTCATTACCTTGGATTATCGACTTAAGATACTTGAAGCTTTCTCCCTTCGGGATGGCTTGTGTATCAAGAGTTATGTCAATAAACTTGCATTCTAAATATTCTGTCTTAATCTTACTCAACTGAATTAAAACCCTTAGACTTTAGGGTCTGTCTTTAAACCTCTAGCCTAGTGTTAACACCGCTTCGTGTCTCGTACAATATTTCAGATTTCAGTTGCTTTAACATTTTCTTTTGGTAGTAGTTTAAGTATGGTAAGCTACCATAAGAGCATCCATGGTTCTGTAAATGCCTAATAATTTACTTTGTAATGTTGATATTGCAAGAAGGGGAGCGTTGGCGTAACTGGTAAAGTTGCTGCCATGTGACCAGTAGGTCACAGGTTCAAGCCGTGGAAACAGCCTCTTGCAGAAATGCAGGGTAAGGCTGCGTACAATAGACCCTTGTGGTTCGGCCTTCCCTGGACCCCGCTCGTAATGGGAGCTTAGTGCACCGAGCTGCCCTTAATGTCGATACTAGTGATAGCACATCTAGCTGTTAGAGGTAATTGTTAGGGAGACACTTCAAATATCGTTCTTTGACTTTTTGTTAAACCATATTCTTATTATAGATTTTCTTCGGACTGTTCTCCTTCTGTCTCTGATTGTGATTGATTTACATTAAAGAGAGATATCAAACTTTCTTCTGTACATTTTTACCTTAAAAATACATGGGTTTTTGGGAAAATAATTTCTTGCTTTGTTTTAAATCAGTTTGAGCTCCATTGACTGTAGAAGCAACCCGCTTATCTGAGGTCCATATTATAAATAATCAAATATAGCTTGATATCCGGAATGGGCTTCTTGAATCAATCTGCTTATTTTAGCCAGTTTGACTGCTGATGTTTTGATTACTAATGTTGTAAACAATAACTGTAGACTTCAGATGAACCATTTCAGATCAAATGGTCTTTATTTCTCTTGATCATTTAGAATATTGGCATTCAAATAGCAGCCCCGGGCTAAGTCTCCTTCCTAACAACGTGGTGTTGACTTGCTTTAGAAATCTTTTCCTTTCAATCATGATCCTCTACCTGGTAGTGAGTGTCATGTCCTCTGGGGAATTTGGTATTGTAGTGATCTAAAGTGAGAAGGTGGGGGTGTTTACTAATAATTTTCTGGCATCAACTTAAAACAGTTTATGGCTTTATGCCCTGATCCACTTTACTTTTTGCTATTCTCTTGGCGAAAGGGAAAGCTATTCTTGCCATGGATTGCAAAATTTGGTGGATAGGTGATATAGAACATTGCTCAACAAGCTGTGAGATCTGTTTCTTGATTCTTATCTTTTAGGATGAGTACTAACCTTCTTCACTTGGTAATTCTTTGTTTCTGGTGTGTCGTTCATAGTTCTCCTCCGAGATGGATGATCCATCTCTGTGTTCATCCATAACTTGCAAATGGCACTCATAATAAGCAACAAAATTCAAATAACTGCATACACAAGTTTTGCTCCTTGTGATGTTACGGCTACTGGATGATCCTGCATCTTTGAAATTGAGGACCTCCATGAATTGTGCTGTAACAATTATATGGAGTTTTGGTCACGCGTGAAAATAGTTAGGGTTGACACGAATATATTCCTGTGAAGGGAGGCTAAGAAATTGAGATGGAGAATTATCCTATTCTTCAAATCTAGAGATGATTGAATAAAAGAAAGTTTTATATAAACTTAAACTTAAGATGGAATGTAAATCTTCAGAGATGCTTTGTTACATCTAGTTTAGATGAAGAGCTATTACTGACACCAAAAAGAGATCAAAGCAAGGGCTGCCGCTGGGTCTGCCAGGAGTAGTCTGGCAACAGCTCTTGAATGCGACTTGAAGATGGAACAGTTTGTCGAAGAGCTGGTTGAGAATATTGTGAGCAATTGTTCGCAATTTCTTTTGCACTTTGCAGGTTATTTTTGGGGCCCCTTAGTTTATGGTTACTGTATCTGTATTGCATTCCCTGGATCAGTTGATATTTGGCATCTTCTGTTTGTTCACTAAAATCTGAGTGGAAAAAAACTTTGTTTGATGCAGATGAATATCTGGAGTTATTCAAGCCGCAAACTTTTGCATTCCATTGAGACCGGTCACACTGCCAACATATTCTGCACGAAGTTTGTTCCAGAAACTTCAGATGAGCTAGTCATTTCTGGAGCAGGAGATGCTGAAGTAGTTTATTGATACACCAAACCTTTGTGTGTTTTTATAACGATGCTGTTCACTTGCGTTGAGTGGGTTTTTCAGAAATTAATGCTCTCTTTATATTTACTTTATATGGCAGGTTCGTCTTTTTCATTTGTCTCACCTAAAAGGAAGAGGTGCTGAAGACAGTGCTTTGACTCCATCCGCTCTATTTCAGTGTCATACCAGGAGGGTTAAAAAAATAGCTGTAGGTGTTCAGGCAGCGGGAAAACATCCTTTTAAGTGATAATCAAGTATTTGTTTTCCTTTCTATTTATAGTATATGCTGCTGTTTCTAATTATAGGTTGAAGTTGGGAATCCTCATGTAGTATGGAGTGCTAGTGAAGATGGGACAGTGAGGCAGCATGACTTACGGGAGGGTGCGTCTTGTCCCCCAGCTGGTTCTTCTCGTCAAGAATGCCGTAATATACTTGTTAGTCCTAACCCACTCTGCGTTCTGCTGAATTATATTTCCTGCTTCACCCAAAGGCTAAAGGTCCCCTATCTCTCTTACAAGAAGATAAAGTTACAGCTGCCTCATCAATGAGTGTTTTTTTTTTCTCACTTTGTTGTGACATCATCATAAAGTGCTTTGGGTATACTTTTTTGTAATTTTGGCAAAGGCAACTGTGTTTGGTGCTCTAATATTTTTTCCTTGGCTAGCCTGAAGCTTTAGCTGCCAACTCAAAAAGTTTTATATGATTATTATTAATTTTTTGTTTGTTGTATAACCATAACTGCAACTTTTGAAGACTTTGATTCTTTCTCGAGTGGTTGATTTTAGTGTTTCCAAATAGTCGATCTGCATTTGTAGTCAAGCGAGTTGATATGAATGTTAAGAACTTTGATTTAAGCTGTGATGTATCTAAACAGTTTGCATTTCGATATGTTTGGTCCGTGATGACAGCTTGACTTACGCTGTGGAGCTAAGAAATCATTAACTGATCCTCCGAAACAGTTGTTTGCTCTGAAGTCGTGTGATATTAGCTCCACAAGGCCTCATTTGCTCCTTGTTGGTGGAAGGTGTAGTTGTCTTTACTAGTTTATTGCAATAAGGGTATATTTCAGGCCGTACTGCTGGTTTTCTAATCTGCTATTTAATTTTTGCAGTGATGCTTTTGCTCGGTTGTATGATAGGCGAATGCTGCCTCCATTATCCTCGAGTCAAAAAAAGATGCCACCTCCACGTTGTGTCAGCTACTTCTGCCCAATGCATCTTTCTGATCGTGTTAGTTTCAGTTTCAGTTTCTGCATTGTCTCAATTTAGAGTCTGCTAACAGTTTTGCTAGCTAGAATTTCTATTATTTCTTTATCATTAGAGGTACAGTGGTTTTAGTAGATCATCGGGAACACCTCATCTCTTTTTGCACTTTGCAGCTGCTTGCAGTGAATATGTCCTCCTTGTAACCTTCTTCTGACTTCATAGAACAAGAAATCATTGAGAAGTTCTTGCAAGGAACTTGTGTAGTCCACTACATGCTATATTGTCAATCCTGTAGTTGGAAGTGGATATCAATGAGCTGTCTAGTTGGTTTTTTTGGTAGAGGGAGAAAACGAGGGGAGGGGGTCCTGAATAGGATCACATGCTTTTTTCTGCAAAACATGACTACATTAAAATTTGATTAATCCAAAGAGGGTAATCCACTTCTGACATGGTTTTTCGTTGCTGCTGACCATCTTAAAATTTAGTTACGGTTACATGGTCCATCTGGTGTGTGTGTGTGTGTGTGTGTTTTTTTTCTGTAAACTGCAATGCAACAATACTGGAAAGGAGGGACTGGAAAAGTAGCTCACTTTAAAGAAAGTGAGCTACTCCACTTTATCATGGCCATGTAATAGTAGCATACTAGATTAGTGCAGCTGTGGCTGAATTTTGCAGTGGATATATATTTCTATAGAATTTCTTGCCATGTAAAGTTAGTTTTACATCCATTTAATAGCAACTCTTGTTAGTTCCCTCTGTGTGTGTGTGTGTGTGTTTGTACACACACACATACATATCGCATTTAGTCTTGCTGTAAGTCTGTAACCCATCACTGCTTATTTTCCTAAGTGATTGTAGCATATCACGTGGCTTCGAAAATGGAAGCTGATGATTATTTCTCTCTTTTTTCCACAGGGATGTTCCAGCTTGCATCTGACTCATGTCGCATTTAGTCCCAACGGAGAGGAGGTTTTGCTTAGCTACAGTGGAGAACATGTATGCTTGATGGATGTGAATCCCGGTACATAGCCTCCGTTATATTTTATCTTACAATCGGTAACTTTGTTATTGATTCTGTTTTCACTTTCCTCTGCCACCTCGTATGGTTGTGAGCCTTGTGCCTTCAGTTTCTGGAATCCCTTGAAATGTGTGATGAATCTAACTTGTGCAGTATTAGCTATAATGGGTTCGAGGACAGTACTCGAGGAATTCTGTTAGAGATTTCACGTATTGAGTATTCAATTATTATACTATGTTTTTCTGCTGCTCTCCCCCGTGTTGTTGAAGCCAACTTTAATTAGTGTTTTAACAAGTTTGAAAGATAAGCAATATGGAGGAAAGAAGAAAAGAAAGAATGATAAGGTATGATAATGAAGAACATACTAATAGTATTATAAAATAAGCACACGATATTTCTGGGTCTTCTTATGTGTAATTAATGCCATCTTACATTTGTTCTGTACCATCGGGGTAGCACAGAGCACTTTGTGCATGGAGAAGCTTGTTTTTATATCAGTGATCTCTGTTAGTTACTCATTAAGTTGCTCTTCATCCTTGTCAAGGCGGCAACCTCATTGAGGGAGAGCAAAATTTTATTGTAGTTGGCTTCTTTTTATATGGTGTCTTCTTTTGGTAAGTGGTACACTGACCTCGGGATCACTGTACTTGTATTTTTACACAGTCTTGGTGCCACATTCATGTAAGTATCTGATTTGTTAGAAAAACTGTAACTCTTTGTGCAAGAGCGCCCGTGCCAAACATACTGGGTGTTGTTCAAGGTTAATTGACAAATGATTTTAGCCCTGTCAACTTGCTTCAAGTGCTTGGTCCACGTGCATGTGATATTCAAAAGTGACTGTGAGTTGAAAGTAACTTGATTCACTACTACCTGTTGAGATATTACATTCTTTGTGCTTGAAAGCTTAAGATAAATCATACTTGAAGCTCTGGTTATGTTACTGTCTTATGATTGATGAATTTGTTATTGGTTGTAGCACATGGAGGTTCTATGCTGTATACTTCAGGAGATGTGTCAAACCTGATGAATTTTGCTCCCTTGCTCAATGGAACCGAATTGCAATCATCAGTTAGTGGAATCTTTGTAAACGGTTCTTCATCGAAAAGAATTCCAGCTACCAAGGTTATTCTTCCTTCTTTACCCCTCCCATGATCTCCTGCTTCCTGGCCCAAAGTGATAAAAAATTGCATTTTGCTTTCTCTTGCTTTAGGATGACAAATCATAATCATCGTCTTTTCCTTCTTCTTCAGTTAGAAAAATGCAAAAAATTGATTCAGATGGCAATGAAGTCTTTGAAAGAAGATTCCAACTTTTATTATGGGATAGAATCTTGTAATGAAGTCTTGGACGGTTGCAGGGATGACATTGGGCCCCTTCTAACCTTTGAATGTTTATGCACTCGTGCAGCAATATTGCTCAAGGTGTCTGAAGTCAGACAATTTCCTTATTGTACTGTGTTAACGCTTATTTAAGGATAGTTTACCTAATTTAAAAAATCTTTGGCCTTTTATCAGAGGAAGTGGAAAAATGATGCACATATGGCTATAAGAGATTGTCATAGAGCTAGAAAGCTCAATTCATCTTCCTTTAGGCCTCTTCTTTTGATTGCTGATGCTCTTTCACAGGTATGTTATTCAGTGTTTGTAGGATTCTGTGGGTTAAATTTGTTTTTTCATATGCTGGATAGAAGTAAGCGCCCAATTCCCATGTGGGCATCTACGCTCACCCCTCCATTCACGGTCGCAGTCCTCTTAGCCATATGGTTTTTCTTGCTTGGTTGTAATCGTCCTTCTCTGGCATTTCTTTTTCCAATATCGCATTGGAGTATCAATTATCAGGCGATGTATATGCTTCTAGTCATAGTTTAACTCATACTGTGATATGGTATCAAAATCATTTGAAGTTTTAGGATTCTCTTTAGAATAAGTTTTTCTTCTTAGACATGAAATAACTTGGGGAAAGTGGATTTTACCAGTCATTCTTGTAAATGGTTTAGATACTTTTGCTAACGTTATTTTAGTTATGTTTATGATTAATGTTTCTAGCACTTGATAATTTCTCACCTCCCAAGAATGTTAATTTTTTTTTATAAGGTCGAGAACGTTACTTATTAGCTTACTAAAAAAAGAATGTTAATTATTAATAATATTTAGGAAATAAGTCTCCCTTGGTTTGGTTTCAAATATGCACTAATCCTCCGTATTATATACCTTTGATCTAATTAGGTATTGTTTATCGCTATCCATACCTACATATATATTTGCAGACTAGGATAGTGGGTAATTGATTATTTATCTGATTTTGCATTTAGCACTGGATTGTTACTGATATTATCTGCAGTTGGGTAAACATAAAGAAGCATTGGAGTTCGCTATTGGCGCTCAATCCTTGGCTCCATCTGATTCTGAAGTTGCCCTAAAGGTGGAGAGCATAAAAGATCTTATCGCTGCAGGTTAGTGACTTACATATTGAGCTTGCGATTACAGTAGTATCTTGCCTAAAACAAAAAATGTTTAGCTGGTATCAATGCCAGCTCTATCAAAATCCTATTGAAACACTAGACTACTGCTGAGTATATTCTAGTTTTTAAATCTTTCAGTTCCCTTTTCCCAGTACTTTTGTAATCTTGTTTGTAGTTTTCCTTATCCATGACTAGCTGATGAGTTATTGAAGACCCCTATTGAGCACCATGAGTTTACCGGGTTTTCCTAATTATGTTATTTTGCCACCACCATAAGGACTATGCTCATGTTTTACTGTCTGCGCTGCTGTTTTCGGTCCTCTGTGTCACTTTCTGATTAATCTTTCAAGACTTTTATTATAGCTTCAAAATGATTTTTATAGTTATTTCTATGGATGGAATATAGCTGTAGAGAACTCAATATTGTTGAGGATTCGAGATTCATTTCACTCGAGCTTATTCTTGTCGGGAATGCTAATTCATATTCATGCTTTAATGCGTACCAATAATATTCCTGGATTTACAGCTGAAGCAGACAAAGCAAATAAGGCAAATGGAGGAGAATCTAGGTCAGATCCTCGGGCAGGAAGAGTATTATCTCTAAGTGACATACTTTATCGTTCAGACGCAAACAGTGATGCATCGCAAGATGGTCCCAGGTCTGAAAGAGATGATTCTGATGATGACGAGGAGTTAGAATTGGCTTTTGAAACATCAATATCTGGTGATGAAGGACGGGATGTTGATCCCGATGTCCTCCATGGAAGTTTGAACTTAAGAATTCATAGGAGAGGTGATTCCACTGGGGAGACTGGACGAGCAAATGGTGCTATTGGTTCGCCAACCTCGAGTCAAAAAGAGAAAGCAGCTTACAAGGTTTTGGCTTGAATGTTGTTTTTCTGTGCTGTAAAGTCTCTCTTTATTTATTCTCTGGATTCAGAAAAGATGTTCTTTTCTCTATCCTTTTACTGTGATGTGTTTGCTTTGATATGCTTGTGCATCTTTGTGCTTTGTTGAGGCTTTTTGTCTATTGAGGTCATGAGTGTAGCAATGGTTCTGCATATGATATTAAATCTCTATATCTTGAACTGCTGGTTAGGTTGTTTTTACCTGATTAGTATCTCTTCTTCTTTGTTTCCAGAAGAGTTAATCTAAGCCAAAAGTCCCTAATATCATCTCGAATCTCTCCGGCAACTGGTTTTATACTTTGAATAGTATTCTGAGTCTCAAAGCATAACACTGCTCTTGGTGGCTGGTCTGGCCGTCTGGGTAGATTGTGAGTGATGACTTGCTGGTTGCTGTTGCTTAAGAAACCCCCCTGCTCCAACGCTTGGTTATGTCCCACAGACAGTTCACATAATTTGCCCATACTCCTGTGGAACTGAATTTCATTTGCTTACTTGACCAACAGTTTTGAGGTTTATTATTTTAATTTCAAAGGTATCAGAGGTTTTAGAAGGTGAGCTGAAGTGTGAAAAGTGATACAAATAATCAGATGCATCCAATTGATCACAGTAATTGTCTTTGACATACCATCGTGTAGACTGCTTATTGGGTTATGGAATTGTAGTTGGGTGACACGAGTTTCATTTGTTAAAAAGTGTCACAATACTCATACTGCAGACCGACTACTAATTTGCAGAATAGTAGGCAGTCTTGGATTTAATTTGTTAAAAAGGATGTCAATATGCTCAGGAAAGCCAAATTTTCTTAAAGTTGAACATGACTTGCTCAGAGAAGTTTCTTCCCCCTTGTTATCTGTGGATGCCTGCACATCTTGTCTTTCAATATCAATTTTGTTTCCTTGTTTAAACAGTGTTGTTTTTTTTCTCTCAAATTATGTTGCAGCCTGAAGCAGTGATAGATATGAAGCAAAGATATGTTGGTCATTGCAACGTAGGCACTGATATAAAACAGGCGAGCTTTCTTGGAGAACGAGGTATATTCAACTTTTTTAATGGTTTCCATGCAGATATTCATGATTATCCTGAAACATTATCTGGTTATTATAGTTGAGTAGAGGATCTGCCTTTCATCTGCTTTGCTCCCTGTAATCTCTTTCAGAAGGATCTGTTAAACTAAGAAATTAAGCCCACGTAGACATCAAAGTCAATTGGTCTGTATGTGTGACACTATGATGGTTGAAGGTGTTAAAAGAGGACGCACGTAGAAGGAAATTTATCTCAAAAGACCAATCTCTAAGTTACTTTCAGCCAGATTTGTTCTCCTCCCCCAGAAAAAAAACTCCAAGTCTTCACAGTCAGAGCCTCTATATCTGCCATTTGTTGTGGGTTCCCCTTTCCTCTAATAACATAATACTCGAGCAATAACCCCAAAAAAAACAGTAAAAAGAATGTAGCATAGTGTCAGATTGAACAAATGAATCAATATGATCAATTAATTTAGGGGACGATACATTTTAAGGCACTAACCTCAACAGCTGCTAGAGGAGCAACTGCACGAGCTGCTTCTGCAGGCATGCAAAAATCTTGCCTTTGTTCAGTGGTACCATTTTGCCTTCTCACTGGCACTTTAGATGAAGAGAGTTGGATTTCAGTATACCAAGTTTATGCTATTATCAGATTCTTGGCAAAGAGGTGGATTTTCTGCCTGGATTATGGATTCAGTTTATTGAGTGAGATAGGAAATTTTATCTTTAAGTTATGTAGTGCATGATATGCATGGATGTTACTGGTCCATGATTTTGGGTGATGTGGGGAAATATCAAACATTGGATACGTTCTTTAGAAGAAGTTGATCATCTTTCTGGCTATTTGGACTGATTATATATTTAGTCTGGTTCACTTTGGTTGCTGGTCGCAGCATCTCAATCATTCTGAAACTCATGTGTTGTTTATCTGCCTAGAGACTGGCTGTCTTTCCATAATCTTGGTGAGCTTTCCTCCTTGGTTTTCTGGGTGGTTTTTTTTTTTTTTTTTTTT
>MCJB01048502.1:61572-80118 GCA_002018475.1 Nicotiana obtusifolia
GGGGGTGGGGGGGGTTGTGCTTTTGCCTGGGAGAGTGGCTAGTTTGGAAGGAAGGGATTACTACTTTGATCAGGATTATGGATGATGTGTTGAATTTTAAGGTTTTCTAAGCTACTTTCAAATTTGAAATGTGTCAGATTGATCCATTCCATTTCTGTGCTAATCATCATGTAAATTAATGGCTCTGTTAGGCACAGCTAGAGCCATTTTATTGTAAGGAATAAGGATCTTAGTGGATATGTTTTGAAAATCCCTGTGCAGGTGAATATATTGCTTGTGGAAGTGATGATGGAAGATGGTTTATTTGGGAGAAAAAAACTGGTAGATTGATAAAAATGCTTCATGGAGATGAAGCTGGTATTTTTCTCTGTTAAATTTGTTAAAGTTCTTGTACTTTACAGTTGTTCTTATACCATGTTATATCTAGTCTGACATCTTGGCCTTCTTCCCTATTCAGTTGTAAATTGTGTACAGTGCCACCCATATGATTGTGTTGTGGCTACCAGTGGAATTGATAGCACCATTAAGGTGAGAGAGAAATGGCACGAGTATTTGGGAATAGTGGTCACTATTCATAATGACAATTTATACAGAGTCATGTGCACGTATTGCTTTTCAGATTTGGACTCCGAGTGCGTCTGTCCCTTCCCTCGTGGCTGG
Organism: Nicotiana obtusifolia; assembly: GCA_002018475.1. Lineage (NCBI taxonomy): Eukaryota > Viridiplantae > Streptophyta > Magnoliopsida > Solanales > Solanaceae > Nicotiana > Nicotiana obtusifolia. The sequence continues at coordinate 62,233 of MCJB01048502.1, forward strand.
TGGAGCTGCAGGACCAGAGACTTCCTATGTATTAGATGCAATGGAAAGCAATCAACGCAGATTGTGCCGCACGCGTGAAGCTGTCTTGTAAGACTTAACAGGCTTATCATTTTCTTTTAAATTGATTTTATAGATGCTTTGGGACATAACTTCTATTGTACACCCGTCAAAACTTTAATAGGGCAGCCCGATGCATCAGGCATCCTGTGTTCACGCAGGGTCCGGGGAAGGGCCGTATCCAAGGGGTGTGATGTAGACTGTCTACCCTAATGCAAACATTAGTGGCTGCTTCCACGGCTCGAACCCGTGATCTATAGGTCACACGGAGACAAATTTACTGTTGCTCCAAAGCTCCCCTTCACCCATCAAAACTCTATATGGAATTGAAAAGCAGACTCTGTTAGTTTCTTCCTTAGGGTGGTCCAGTTATTCATGATCTGTCTTTTATATCTAAAGCGGGGACATGGTAGCTCATAGCCCTGTTTCACCCTGTTTTCTCCTCTATTTTTGAAGCTATTTTATGTTAGCTCAAACCCGTTCCTCCATCCTTGTTGTAAGGCACCTTAAGAAATATGATAGACCACCTAATCTTGATGAGAATATAGTAGTGTTGGTAATGCCAGAATGACAGACTTCCATGTTGACTGATAGATGAGAAATGGATATTTTCCTATTTTAGCTATTAGTCTCTGACAACTCCGAGCTATCCATATTGTTCTCTGCAGGCCTTTTGAATTTTTGGAGAGATTTAGGATGCACGAGTTTACAGAAGGCAGCTTACATCCATTTGAATGCACGCAAAGCTGAGAAGGTTAAGCTGATTTTCTTAAATACTGGTATGATAAATTGTTATCTAACCCGTGCAAACTTTTTGTTGTGCCAATTGTGTGATATACCTGAAAGTTCCACTTGGACTGAAATATTGATGTATGAGCTTTTGCATCACCTTCTCCTGAGTTCCTACAAACTCTAGCAATGGTAGCTTTCTGGCAACTTCTTGTTTGAGAAAATGCACACCAATATCTAATAAGTCATAGTTCCTGTACGTCCTAGGAATTTTATCTGATGAGATTCTCGTGGATAATGCTAGAGTGACAACAATGATGCATGGTAGATGTATCTGATAAGATTTCCATAGATAAGGCTAGAGTGACGATAATGATGCATGGTTAATGTATCCTCAGTCAGATGACTTCCCTTGACTAGCCCATAGGGAGCATTTGGAAGTCACATGCTACCAGTGATTTAGCAAAAAATGGTCTCACGTTGCACCTAATGCGGGTTCATTCATGTTCTATTGCAATAATACGAAGATGCATATGGTTTATGGTGCCATTTATCTTTAAATTAGCTCAATGTGCCAAAAATGCAAGCAATGTAAAGATGCTCATTAAGGCAAAATGAATGTATGATCAACAATGGTAATCTAATATTTTTTTGTATTTAGTCTTTTTGGGTGAAAAAGGGAACATAGGTTATTGTTTCTTTGTTGTTGGACTAATAAGTTCTTTTTGCATATACGCCCGTAGTATTATGCTCACTATGTAACACATTTTTTCTATTCATGGGGCTCTGGTTCATCAGTAAAATTAACAGAACTGCAAGTTTCATCGTCTTGTGTCATTCATAGATGACGTAGTAGGTGGCTTAGCGAATTTTACTTCTTAGGTAGGGGTTTGAAGTTGGGCTTAATACACTACAGTACACCGATGAGAGAATGTCAAGGAGTGTGACAGAAGCGAGCAAAATGTTGTATCTGGGCTTGAGTTATTTAGCCTATTAAGGATGTATTTAACCATTTTGTCGTTGTTGAAGCTTGTTTGCGTTTGACCGGGTTGCTTTAGTTTTGGAATGCTGTAGGTGCAGCAGTCTTGCTTGTGTTGTATTAAGTATGTGTTTTACTGCAGATGGTGGATATAAAGTTTATCCGTTGGACATGCTGGCATGGGAAGGAAGAGAGTGGAGTGTATAGTTGACCAAGTCGATTGAAAATTTTGGGTCCCAACCAGCTGAAGTTTGATCCAATTGTAATTCATATTTCTGTGCAGTCTTTCCTGGTGACACGTTTCCCTGTATTATATTTTATTTCTTCTCAGCCGCCCTCTCTTCCTGCGAGGTCTCTCTAAATATATATCTCGGTCTTTTATCTTACATAGTAATACATTCAAGTTAAACATAGTCTATCCTCATTGTATTTGATTGATAGTTCTGAGGCTTAGATTAGCAATAGCAGAGTGCCGTTGGCTTCAACTTTTAATGTGTGAGAATGTCAGCTAATCGTGTGTTTACTGTGGCAGAACATATCCTTGGTGATCTAGGGTTTCAGTTTTCCGTCATTTTTATTTTTTGTAAATTCTTTATCTAGCAAAAATATATCTTAAAGTAAGGAGAGAATGACTACTTGTGAGTTATTTCCTTTGGATAAGAGGAAGTTTAGTGCATATTTTTTGTATGCCCTTCCTTTAACTGACGAATGAATATACGAGGGTTTCTCAAGTTAAATATAGTAGTAAAAGATCTTTTGTCAGAAACTAAAAAAGGTAAAACAAACTCCTTCGACCATAGACGTTGTCCCCTTCGACATTTTTTCGGTGTTGCAGTTGAACTCATTAACTTTATAACTCGGCGGAATCTACTTCTTTAAATGATCATTCACTCAAGTGCATTTGTACGATGACATGGAAACTTCTGGAATGACCAAGGACTAATCCATTGATTTGGTTTCGTTTTATATCTTGAAACAAAAAGTTAAGAATGTAATTTCCCGAAAAGGAAATATAAATCTGACAATTCGCAAGAATTTTATGGTGTATATAGAGCTATCCAATTAAAGATAAAGATGGAAAAAAGAAGAATTAATATTGGCTTGATTGATTTGGGTTAGGAAACTGAATTTTGACTATTAAAGCAGATGACTGTCTATTTATGTGGTATTGGTAAAAAAAAATGGTTTCCGAACGTGGTGACCAGACGCTAATTGTGATTAGGAGGACTACTTTAGTTCGTGTATAATTAGTTAAAAGTGCAAGAGAATAATACAAACCTAATAATCTTCAACTTTCGTAGGAAGGCATATCTAACCGGGAGACATGTCATATATTCCATAAATCAAAGAAACTGGTTTTAACAGATCTGATAGATTAATTGTCTAATTTTGGTACGAAATGACATTTTGCTGTTTTAAGATAGGAGCTGCGTCTTGAGAGCGTTTGTAAGAGTTTTGACAAACGACAATATGTTGTGTGTTTCTCTTTTGTTTTCTCTACGTGCGGATCATTTTCAGTTGGTTTTTTTGTCGAGAGTCTATCGGAAACGGCTTTTCTGTCCTTCTAGAAGTAGGAGTAAGATTGCGTACATGTTACCCTCCTCAATTCTCACTTGTGCAAAACTACTAGATTTATTATTGTTGTTGTTCTACGTGTGGAGCATTTACTATCTTTGCTATGCTAAAAAAAGAATGCTTTTTCGTCTTCCTTCTCAACTCGAGGCGGAAAATATAGGTTTAATGAGTTCTAACTAGCCTACATTTTTTTTATATATAAGTATGTGAAAAATATATAAAATCTCAAAACTATTAATTTCTGAACTTATAATTCTAAACGAACAATGGGTTTAGTGATAGAGCTTTAAAAGTTAAATTCATCATATTTGAATCCGAAATCCGTCTTTGCCACCCTACAACTCTTTTTTCTATTTTCTTGGATTTAGAATTGGAAAAAGAAAAAGAAAAAGAAAAGTAACTTGTTGAATCTAGAACGCGTTTTGTTGAAATTACGTACGGTCAATTATAATGAAATTTTGTAGCCATGGGATTTTCCATGCCACTTTACGATCGGCTAATTCAAAATACCAAAGACTTTTTTGGAAAGTTTATCAGCAATAGTAAATACGACTTTTAATGTGAAATCTTCTAAGAAGACAATTAGTATTTCACCATGCGAGCATTCGAATTAAATGGTATCTTCAGTAATTTATATATTAATCAATTACAAATCATATGTAAAACTATAAATGGATCAATAGAGCTCCTTTTCCCCGCCACTTAAGGCCTAAAGGATGGAGAAAAGAAGCAAACAAGAATTTCCTTTTCCTCAAATTGCTAGTCTCTGCATAACCGTGTCCGATAAACCAAAAATAATACACAATTTGCATACATTAATCTTGGTTATCAACTTTAAATATATGTCAAAATCAACTTTATTTATCTTGGACTTCTATTCCTTCTCTCATTATTTCTTAGTCAGGTCGTCTTAGTAAAAAAATTAGAACGAGTGAACAATGAAAGAATGTCCACTCAAATACATTTTAAATTCTAAACAAATAAATAAAGAATGTAGCTACGTGCCCCACGGTTCTTTTTCAGCAACTAATTGGTGGCAAATCACAATAAATTACGTACTTGTCACTCACGGGGCCCTTGAAAATGATATGATGATTCATTTCAATATTGCAATTCTAAGAAAGACAGTATAAAAAAGTGGGGAAAAAAAAGAAGATAAACTTTCTCCTTCTATTATGTGATTGATCTTTTTCTTTTCTCGTGTGGCAGACATACAATACCCTTCAAGACCCCATCCCCTCTCCCCCTCCCCCCCTCCCAACAAACATCAACACACGCATACATCTTTTATATCTATATATATACATATTTTGTACATATATATACATATATAAAACCCCTTGTGGGAACCCAAAAAAAGGGAAGTACAGTGTCCATAATAAGAGAAATGATATACAAGGATGACAAGCAGCAGAGGAGCCACTGAGTGTTGCATGTGTGGAGACTATGGCTTATCTTCTGAGCTCTTCAAATGCAAAATATGCCTATTTAGATCTCAACATAGGTACTCACTTTAAATCTTTTTTTAATATTTTTTTAGTTTCTATTTAATTATTTCCTTGATGCTGAGGGCACCTGAGGACTGAGGAGCAGAGGATTTCCTGACATTTCTGATTGTTATTTTGTATTTAGGCTAAGTTCTTAATTTATTGTTGACATGTTGAATTGTACACATAATATGGTGGGGTGATTTAAATTGATCCTAACCGAATTTAGTTATTAACTTTATAATTTATTTTTTCTTGGATTTTCTTGAAATAATAACAATTAAAAGGCTTCTTTTTAAATTTTTGCAGGTATTGCAGCAACTTGTATCCAAAAGCTGAGTCATCTCGTATATGCAATTGGTGCTTGAGTCCAAAGGAGGTTTCTGGTGATAAAACACAGAATTCTTCAAATTCATCTTCTTCATGTAGAAATACAAGTAACATTCAAGATGGTCCAATAAAGTTCAAGAAAAAGCTAATTAGAAATGAAAATATTGATATTGGACCAAATCCAAAGGGGGAAAAGGGTTCTTTAATGAAGCTGCAACTTATCAAGGAAAACCCCATTAAAATACAAAAGTCTATGGAGCGATCACCGTCATTGGCTGCCAGAAAAAGGGTCACAATTGATGTTGGACTTGAAGAGAAAATAAGGAGAACAAAGTCAGAGGAAATATCAAATAGGGGGATCACAAGAAAGGTACTTAAAAATAGGGTAAGAAGGTATAAGCTCTTGGATGAAGTCTCAAGCTAATGAAATTTTAAGAGTTTGTATTTTTTGTGTACGTTTTTGGTGGTTCTGAAATTCCATACATACAAATTTATGTAGACAAAGATGGGGTTGTTATTAGAATCCTTTGATCATTATTGAGAGAAATTAGAATGCAAAACTAGGGTTACTGGAGTCTTTGATCTCTTTGATTCCATTTTTCTTCTTGTTCTTACTTTACATGTTCATTTGGAAACCAACGACAGATCCAAGATTTTTTATTTATGGATGCTTAACTATTTTTAAACTGAAAATCGTTATTCAACTGGGTGTTGAATAAATATATTTATATTAATTACTAGTTTTTTATATATAAATAATAGTGTTAGGCTCCATAAATAATGGTTGCTTCAGCACCATAGCCTATAATAGATCCGCCATTATTGGAAATCACTAGAAAGGTAAGTATTACGAAACCAAACCTAAAGAGAGTGAATGTGTCTGAAATTATTCCTTAATTATGTAATAGTGCTCTTTAATACTCTCGACGTGAGGCAAATATATACTCTGTGAATACACATTTTGTGTGTGTATTTAGAAGTAAAAAGGGGTAGCATATGCAGCAATAATGGTGATAACAACCACTCACCCAACATCATCAACATCATGGGTAGGAAATTCCTGTTGAGTGTCACAAGTCACCACTATAAAACATGAAAGCAATGATTAGTCATTCTTTTACTTTTAAAAAATTTTCTAAGTAAAATGTTTGAGTGAGTGGACGACTAACTGTAAATAACTACGTACTACTACAGTACTACTATTCCCACCATAGCACGGTCGGAATAGTGTCCAAGCAAGCTAGTGAATCCCGCAACCAAAAGTAATGAAATTCAAAATGATTACGCTCTTATTATATATTATAGGTATTTATTTATTATATATATATATATATATATATATATATATATATATATATATTATGTGAGAAAAAAATAATATATTAAGTTGAACTCACAAAATTCGTCCTAATTCATCAGATTAACTTTACGATGAGCAAGACAGTATTACATAAGTGACCTGAAATTTGTTGAATCATTGATTGGAAAATGAAGTAGGGAAAGGAACATAGGTAAGTTAGATGACCTTAGATCTCTTTCTCTTGCTTGGTTGCCTAGTCCTTGCATAAATAAATAAGAAAAATACTCTGCAAATAGTGTGCTTCTGTATTTTCTTAATTATTGTCTTTAGATATCTCTTTTAGAATTGACACCGCTGAAACGACTCCATAAAAAAAAGTTGAGTTAATAAAATAAGTTTTTTCTTCCTCATTTAATTACAATATTTTCATTTTCTCTCCATTTATTTTTCTCTTTCGTATAATTCCTTTGCAGTAGGGTAAAATCCATGCAGAAATTCCATTAGAGAACATATCTTTTGTTGGATGTGTAGACAAAAGTCTCATTGGTAACTAAAAAGATTGAGAACCTACATATAAGGTATATGGATCTTAATAGTGTGAGGCTTTTTGGAAAAAATCACACGGACTTAGCCTAAAAGAAAATAATATCACATTATATTAAAAGTATATGTGGGTAGTTCTAGTCCAAGAACTGGTATGATGCCGGACTCGATTTGCTTACTTTTAGCCAAAAACGGATAATATCATAACATACTAAAAATATATGTGAGCCGTATTAGTCCAACATATTTACTTCACCAACTTCATTACGTTTATTATTAAATTCTATTCATGAATTAATCAGTTGTGTCATTAGTAGTTAGCTGAGGATTAGCTAGCTAGCATAATTGCTGCTTGATGGATATGTGCAGAACCCCATCAAGCAAAAATATTAAGAATAGAAGTATCAAATTTAAATTATACAGATTTGGTAAGAAAGACAATATTCAAAGGATAGGGAAGTATAAAGCAAAGGTCACGAGAATTAAATTGAGCTGAAAACAAAATAAAAATCTCTAAAGTCGTTGAGACTAATGAAAAAGAAAGGAATATTAGATTACGTGCTTTTATAGTATTCCTCAGAAAAATAATTGATCATTTGATTCAAATAGACTAAATATTATGCAGTCTGAGCAATAAGTATGAATACTGTCAAGACTTCCCAAAATTTGATGGGACATTTTGAACCAATTCTCATATAGTGGACAACATTTTCATTATCATGATTCATGAGAATTAGATTCTTTGTGGGAACTTCCTACACTTTTTCTTTTTCTTTTATATATAAAGTATTTTGTCTGAAAATAAATCTTTCCTTATTACCAACAAGGATTCTTGTGAAGTGATACTATTTATTTATTCTTAATTAAAGATCCTGAGCTCGAGCCCTGGTATAAAATCGTTTTTATTATGAAGGATTTTTCGGTGTGAATTTAAACTTTCCGGTGCAAAAATTTAGTTGGTCCCAATTTAAGTATTAGACACCAGATGAAAAACAAAAAAAAATCTTTCCTTTATTCATCATATGGGTTTTAAAAGAATAAAAAAGATGTACAGAAAACCAAAAATACAGATGGGTTTTAGTTTTGACCCGTGGGTTTATAGTTTTTTTTTTTTTTTAAAATTATTATTATTATTATTATTATTATTTCTTTTCTTGCGTTGGGGTGTTTATAGTTCAATACAACTGCATTATGGTTGTTAGAAGAAGACTTTTTCTCCAAGGTTTTAAAGGTATAGTTTAAAAGAAAAACAAATTGAAGATAGACTACTAGACTTGACCAAGTAAATTGCTGTCCATTAAAAACAAAGATTTGACCTAGGAAAGCGTGATATATAGACCATCATTAATAGAGTCAACCTCTCTTTTAGTTGTTAGGATAACATATCTTGTGACACATAGCACTGTTTTATCAATTGGCCAAAATAAATTCATACTGTGCATTCATTGTAGGCACGTCTAGATATAAGATACAGTACAGAAATATATTTGTTAAAAATAATTTCAATTTCAATTTCACCTCAAAGTTGTTAATATAATGGCAGATAGGAATATACTTTCCTACAACCAGTATCGACTCAACAGTTTAATTATATAATCATAAATTAGTGAAAATACATACACCTCATCATAATTAAGGGAAAATAATTATATGCAAAACATGTGAATATTTTTATATTTATTTGTTTTGTGCAATATTGAGTGCAAATAAATTTTCCAGCGACATTATTTTAGTTCAAATTTTTATGATTTTCTTAAGTTAAAGTTGCTATTCAACACATAAATTTTCTAACAAGGTTTAGTTGTAACCCAAACGAAAGAATGATATTCTATGCAATTTATAATTTAAATAAAAAATAATTCTGCAAAGATCTCTTATATTATTTTTCAAATCTCACATATTATTTTTACTGATTTCTTATGATAAAAAGTTATTTAATTAAAATAATATTTTGTAAGAGATGACAAAACCAAATCTCCCTCTATAATAGATATATAGAATTGGAAAATGAAAGTCATCTACTCAAAGTTGACCTTAAGAGGTAACGAACACAAGAACGGCATGGTTCGGGCAACTTTTTCAAAAGAAAAGAAGAAACATAAAAAGCATGCAAGATTGTCTCGTATTAGCTACTTTCCAACCATTACAAAAATCAATTTAAAATAGTAATCACAAACTACTTGACTGATTAAGAAGAATTTAATATAGGCAACAGTTAATTTTCCTTACGTATAATGACGAGAACTGAATCTAAAATCTCAACATTGTTCATTGTATTAGAGAAATACACTTATCTTTTACTCTGTTGTATAACGGTTCATAATGTTCTAGGGTACATAATCTATTGTCATAAGGTTCTGGATTGAATGCATACTCAAACTTTTCGTATGGTACCAGAGTTAAACTTTAGTAAACGCACTTACACAACCTTCTATCGTAAAAATAGCACAAGCTAGTCAGTTTTCTGACTGGTAATTATAAAATAGTCAGCATTTGTAAAGTCATTGAAAAATAGCCGTTATTTTGCTACAACACAAAAAGTTCCAACATAATATACTGGAGATTGGAGCACCTCTGTATGAACTTCCAGCATATTATGCTGGACCAGTATATTATGCTGGAATTTTTTCCGGATTTTGAACAGTGTTTTCTTTCAGATTTATCTTTACATGAAAAGTGGCTAAATTTCGGTTACTTTTGAAACTGTGGCTATTTTTCAATTATCACTTCTAAATCTGGTTATTTTTAAATTTCACCCGCTTCTATCGTCATGTTCTATCATTGGGCTTCTTTCTATAGTAAGCACATCGAGCCACTCTAGATTTCTTCTTTATTTAAATTAAGCCCATCAAGCGACAAGCTTTGCTCCAGGCCCACTCATTAGCAGAGTCTGATTTCTCTATAATCATCTAAAAACAAAGAAAATACACTTATTCCCCATCAATTGTATCCAAAGGGATTTATATTGTCTTGTGCCACTTTATCTATTGCCTTAAAGTTTTGGAAAACTCCACCTATTATCTTAAAATTTTGGGCCGATGCTCAAATTTTTCATACTTGGTTCATGAAAACACAAGTTCACTTGCAAAGTTAGTCCCTCCTTTTCCAATTAGATATCAGCCTTTTCTTTTTACATATGGCCTTATTGATTGTCACCTTCATTGTTCTGAATCTATAAAATAGTTCCACAGTCTAATTAAGTTTAAAGAATTGTTACACAATAGCCGTCCAGATTTAATATTTATTTTTTCTAGCCGGTATGCGCGCGGGCTCCCCCCCTCCCCCCCCCACCCACACATATATATATATTTACACATTCATCGATTATTTTTAATTTAAGAAATTAGGTGAATGGCTATTTGGGTTCTTCTTAAGAAGAGAAATTATCCATGGGGCTAGTCGGACCTTGTATTTTCGCATTTCCTGTGACAATCTTGGCCCAATATGAGTAGAGATGGCAATGGGCTGGGGGAAGGGGGTGGGGGGGNGGTGCGGGTTCTGCCTCAACCTACAAAGGCTTCAACCCGCACCGTCTCACACCGCATACCAAAATTTTATGTTTTCAATGTACCCCGCATAAACCCACCCCCCCTATAGTACAAAATTTCCTTATTTTTATATTACTTTAATGAGTATTTATTTTCCAGACATTTTTCTGTTAACTTGTACTAACAGAGCTAGTTGTTTTTTTTTTTCAATTTTAGGGCTTTTAAAATCAAGAATCAAAAGCATTATCAGAACAGAAAATTGAAGGAGTAAAATGTTTTGCTATTATATCTGGTGACCTTTTAAAATCTTCTTAGGATCAGTTTATGGACAAATATGAACTCAATTAAGTGAATTGGTTTTGTAGTAATAACGATGATCTAAATGTATACACTAGTTTGACAATGCTAACTAAATATAGCAATTTATTTTTGTAATATCAATTTAAGATGAAGGAATAAACACCGGATATAATGTGGTTGAAATTGCATGGCATGCTTAGCGGCTTAGAGGAAGAATTATAACCAGATTCTAGGAAAGATCAAATTACCCCAAAACCCGCAACCGCGTTGATTTTAAGAAGAAAAAAAAAAAAAATTCAACCCGCCCCGCTTCCATCAACCCGGGCACGCATAAGCTGAAACCCGCACCGCTCCATTGCTATACTTACTAGGAGCATTTGGCTGAAATTCTAATTGAGTAGCTGGGCCAGTTGATTTGTGTGCCTAAGCCTATTACCATGTGAAAGTTGATTAATTCACCTTCTTCTTTTTTTTTTTTTTTTTTCACATTTTAAAAATATATAGAGAGAGCTTTTAAAAAAAAAAGCTTTTTTCTCATTTATTTTTGGGAGAGGGATGCAAGTATTGCTTTCTGTAAGTACACAAAATGAAATTGGAAAATCGTAGAAAGAAAAAAGAAGATATAAATTCAAGCAAACGCCATTAAAAAGTTTTTCGATTTTAGCAATAACGGAAAGCACGCATTTGGAGTAGTATTTCAATTTCTAAAACAGAATAAACAGATGAAGTAATAGTTTTATAATTTCACTGATTAAGAGCAAAATCGCAAAGAGTCAGAGACGTCAACTAAAATTATTAATTTTTCCATTATTTTCAAAGCCACTATCATAAGTTGTACTACTTCTTTATGTAGAGCTTCGGAAATGTTAAGCTTAGATTTAAGTACTGATATATATGAATAAAATAAATTCAAGAACTAATTACATTGACAATAGGTTTATCAAGTACTAATATTCTTAGAGTCCTTCATTTTAATTGAGTGATTTCTTGTGCGTCCATCTACTTGCACATATCATCTTATGAAAATATTTTCTTCCCGATAAAACTTATTCACACGGTTTGTTTATATAAAATCATATTAATTTGTTATGATTAAGTGTTAAATCGAGATGCAATTGTGTATCAATTAACTACTGTTTAGTAATCATAATATTATGTATCGTGTATTTATTGAGTTGATATAAATACTCAATGCGAGTAACTTGAAAAAGTTTTCATATTCTGCCCAAAAGTAAGTTGGATACTTAAAAGTTAATTTTGCAAAAACTAGTAGCTTCCTTTTATTATCACAAAACAATTTGTACTGAATCGAAATTCACTGACTGGGTTTACTTCGACTTCTATCATCTTTATTTATTTGTGAATTAACATCTTCCTTGACAAAAGTTTTAAAAAACAGATCGAACTAGTCAACAGCAATTTAATATCAGAAATACTATGGAATGTTTACAATTTTAATGTCTTAATTATTAGATTAGTTATATGCGAAAAATCACGCCTCGCAAGTAAGCGTGGTCATAGTTTGGGCAAACCCAATATTCAAATCAAAATCTGAATTTTTTTTTATTTTGAGTTGTATTTTCGGATTGAATTTTGAATTTAATTTTTAAATTTTTTGTATTTCAGATTAAATGTTGAATTTGGTACTTCGGATTTTGAAAATTTATAAATGCGAAAATTTTATACTTTACATTTAGTCAGTTAACCACATGCAAATAGTAAAAGTCCAAGACCCTACCCATTAGACGTTATCTCATATATTCAATACTAATTACTAAGTTCTTATCATAATATTTTCTATTTGAACATGATTTTATTATTGCTAATGATTATCGGCCTTACTAACATCTCTATTGCATATTTCCTTGATAATTATTTCATTGCTTGAATACTTTATTTGGATGGTTGCGTTGAAAATGAAAACTTTTTAGTCAATTTAACATGAATACTTACATTTGGATGTTCATTTTTTAAGAAGAAGAAGAAACATCTCAACTTATAAGCTCAAAACTAAAAATTCGAAATATCCAAACCGATCAATTCGAAATCAAAATTAAAAGACCAATTCAATCCGAGCTTATTTGGATTGGATTTGAATTGCCAATCCGAAAATTCAAACTGAAACTTTCATATTCAATTCAAACTGCCCGAATATTTACTCTATCGGTAAGTAATGGGACTGATGTCTTAAGAAATTTGAAAGCATTGGATCCCATTAATTTTTCCGATGGAAAGTTGGAATACAGGAATACATACAGTATTTATATCTTCAAAGAAATTCATCATCTTCTAGATATCTTCACAAGTAGTCTCTATTTTCTTTGAGACTACCATCCTTTTTCATTTCATATCCACCACATTTTTTGCGTCTGATGGAATATATGTATCTTTGATCATTCATTTTCTATAACTTTTTCTAAAGCTTCACGAATTACTAGTGCTTCAACAATAATGGCTTTCCCAACAAATTGAATTTGGGTGCCAGAGACTTTGAAACAAATGACCGCAGCTATTGGTAGCCGCCACTGTAATGCTTGTCATCTTGTTTTTCAATTGTAACCCAACATCTGCAAACATAAAAACACTAACTTGTGCCACACTAATATTTTTATTATTAATACAGACAGATATGTGAGTAGAAGAAGAGATAGTAAGCATAGTATTATGATATTTATGAAAATCAAAAAGTGCTTTATTTTCAATTTTACTAGGTTTAAATATATCCCTATTAAAATTCTCATATTCATAGCCTTCCAAAATTTCCACATGATGAAATACTTAGTTTAACAAGCTCAATAGAGTCAGAATTTTTATTGGCATTAATAAAATTGTCATTCTACCATGCAGCAAAATTCAAAGTATATTTTAAGTAGCTAATAGAATTTTTTGATAATTTATCGTTAATTTTTCGTTGGATTAGTGACAATTTGTTTTAGTTTAGCTACACAATTTATCAGTCGCTAATTCCTAATATTTTTAGTACTGATCAATAATTTCATTTTTAAGCTACACACCTTACACACATCACATACATGATTTATCAATCCTCATTTCATCTCCTCAAAATAACTCCAAAATTACGATGAACCTTTTGTTTTACAATATAGTTGAATATATTGTCTGCGCAAATTTTAGGCTGTCCAATACCACTATACTATATACTAGAGCGGCATGTAGATTCAAATTTGACGCACCTTTAGTCCAAATTTCAAAAGAAAAGGACACAGCAACTGTTCAGGGATGAGGAAAAACCTATGAAAAAGGCAGAAATGGGAGCCTATTTAATAAAATAAATTCGTTTAACTAATAATATATATTATTGGAGTTACGAAGAATTTAAGCATGACTTCGTCCATAAATTTTGGCGGTTGGACCGATCAAACTCAACTACAAATTCTTGTTTATCCCATTAAAAAAACATGTTCTTTTCTTTTTTCGTTTGTAAGGGAAAAGAAAAACTAGATCAATAATAATTAACTTGAATTATTATTCATGAAAATACATGGAAATAAAGGCGACGTAAAACATCAACTGCAAATATAGAATGGAGGAATCAAATGTCACTACAAAAATGACAATACATAATCAAACGGAGACATATTCTGTGGGAGAAAATACGATATTTAAGATACTTTTTACCTTTCGCCTGATTTTAAGCGATACCAAAACATGAAAAACCAGGTTATATATTTCTCACGTAAAGGAATAACTGGACAAATAAACATGGGCATGTGGACATTAATTTTTGTTGGTTTCAAAGATATAGAAAATAGTCTTCCGACCCTTTTTCTGTTTAAAGGAGACATAAATAGCCATCTATAGTTAGAAATTAGTTGGGTAGCTTTCTAAAATTCGAGTAAAAAAATTCTTAAATTTTTCGACATAAGATAAAGTGCAAAAATAGCTCATGGCATGTCTCACTAAATTAAATGCTCTAAAACGTCCTTGTCTGCGCTTGCAATTTTCCCACACTTTCTTTTTCCTTAAATATCCTTTTTAGTAGGAAACGAGAACTATTTCTCACCCTTTTTTAATTTGCAGAAGAGAATTCTCTTTCTCTCTCTTTCAAAAATGATGCCTATGAAATTGACTAATGATTAAATCGACAACTAAAGAATGATCATAGTAATTAAGCTTTAAGGACAAGACCAAGGGGGATTAATTAATTAAGGGAATGTGTTATATAAGTTCAATTAGTCTCTTTCGCACCTAGTCTGATTGCTAAGCTCCAAACTATAACATATTAATCACTATATTCCAAAAATAAGATATTACTAATAGTTAATTCGGCTGAAGCAGATCCAAATATTAAACTAATTTATGGCATAAATTCTTTATATATCAACTTATTATAAACGCATAAGTTGATACTGATTGACCTCTATTTCATTCTTCTCTTCTTCTTTTTTGGGGAAATTAAGGATATGCCTATAATATTCATGGATACACTCGTTTTACATTATCAAGTAGAGTAATGAATAATTTGGACAATCTGATTTAAATCATGTATTTAATTTAAGTAATAAAACAAAACAAAAAAAAGTATCGGTATCTAATTTAAGATCATTGATTTAATTACTTTGTTATAGTTTGTCGAAAAGGACGAGGACAAAATATTTATAGACGACTTACTACTTCATGAATTTGCTCAATCAAATAGTAAAGTGGATCTACAAATTACACCAAATTATTGTGCATTTATGATTTTGAACTTTGAAAGGCCAAATTAAGTTTAGGTAGTGTATAGGGTGAAATATGATATGACACGTGGTCGTCTAAAGGGAAAACACGTGAAATCCAAGACGGAGACGGCTGAAGACCGAACGCAGCCATTCTGCTTGTCGGAAAAAATAACGTTCAATAAAGGTGTATTAAATACTTTGCGTCCGGTAGCATTTAAAAGGGAATATTCTGCAGCATTAAGAGCGATGGTCCGTTACGGAGAATTTGGTATTTATGTTCACCGTTACGTCTTCATCAATAACCCTCATAATTGATATTAAAGGAGGACACGATCCTAGGACTCCTTCCCTATACATACCTATAAATAGTGAGCTTAGTTATCATTGTAAAGGACATGAATTTTCTGGCTAAACTTACACTGTATTCTATATAAAGCTTAACACAATCATATTTTCTTGCTTTTTAATCTCATCATTGCTGTGCCTGGAAACCTTGTTCTCGGAACTATCGTCTCTGTTGTTTCGTCTACATTTCAAAGCTAAGTATTGTACATTTCTTCAATTATTGCATTATTTCAGGATGAAATTAATTCACTTATCTAGAAACCACATATAAATTCAATTGTACCATTTTACGGGTAAACAGTTTGGCGCTCATCGGGGGCCTAGACTGACGTGCAATTAAATTGAGCCTTGCCTTTTTTACTAAGGCGATTTCATTATTTTGTCTTAAAAAAAAATCATTAAAAATGGCAGATAACACTGTTACCAACACGCATAACCCTGAAATTCGAGAGGATCAACCTCATTTCGAGGATTTAATCAGCGACACCTGCAATGAGGAGAACGACACCACGTCGGTGCATGACCAGCAGTATCCTCGACAGGTTCGGGATACAACTCCCGATGATGTAGATGAGGAGCATGTCAAGGATGTGGTGAGGGTCCTGCAAGAGCAACATGCAATCATTCTAGTCCATCTCACGCGGCAGGATCAGGTTATGACGGAACTAAAACAGGCACTATCGAGGGCTTCAAATAAAATAAAAACAGAAAAGATACAATTCCTTCCAATTTTCTTGCAAACCAAACGACGCAGAGAGTCGACAACAACATTCCTAGGGGCGAAATTGGCTCTGAAGGGGCCGGGAAATTTTAGATCCGGTCTCAACAACGAAGACGACCTGTTCAAAAATAAACTTTTACGGTTAATGAGGGAAGTAAGCGCCTGCATGGACCAAATCCTGGGCGCGCCACCAACATTGAAAGGCTCGGACTCGAAGAAGTATACTCAATTGCCATAGAACCTGAGTGCGGCACCAGAACTAATCCCAAAGCGGTTCAAAATACCTGAAGTGCCAAGACTTCAGACCCACATGAGCATATTACCATCTAAACAGCTGCGGTAAAAGGAAATGATCTAACTCCTTACGAAATTGAATCTGTGCTACTAAAAAAATTTGGAGAAACTCTCACGAGGGGAGCCCTAACGTGGTATTCATTATTACCCAAGCATTCCATAGATTCCTTAGAGATGCTCGCGGATTCTTTCATCAAGGCTCATGTCGGTGCCAAAAAAGTACAATCCTAGAAGGCCGACATAGTCAGAACCGCATAGGGAGAATATGAATTACTACGAGAGTTCTTTACCCGATTCCAGAAAGAAAGGATGCTACTCCCAGCTGTCCCGTATGAATGGGCAGTTGAACCATTCACCAAAGGATTGAATCCGAGAAGCTCGGACGCTTCCCGGAAGCTGAAGGAGAGCTTGCTTGAGTTTCAAGCAATGACTTGGGCAGATGTCCACAACCAGTACGAGTCAAAGATAAGGATCGAAGATGACCAAGTCGGTTCCACATCATCCGCCAAAGGACGGGAGAAGAGCAGAGAAAAATCAAAGGATGACTACGACACGGACAGACGAACTTCGAGGGGACGATTTTTGCCCTACGAGCGGACCGAAGGTCGTGGCAGAAACTTCTGGTCAGCAAACAAGTTCATTGTTTACAGAGGGACTGATCATGGTCGAAACAATAGATCATTCCAGGATAAAGAGACGTTAGGGTCTCGGGATCCTTCATACCCCAAGTTATCAGAATATAACTTCAACGTCAGTACAGTGGAATTGGTGTCAGCTATGAGAAATATTAAAGAGACACAATTCACGAGACCTATGAGATCTGATTCCAGCCAAAGAGATCCCAACTTATAGTGCGAGTACCATGGGACGAACGGTCACCGGACAGGGAATTGCTGACACCTTCGGGAAGAAGTGGCTACACTGTTGAAAAATGGTTAACTCAGAGAATTCTTGAGTGACCGAGCTAAGAACAACTATGGTCATAACAAAGATAATGCGGAACCTTCAAAAGCAGAAGAAGAACCCCCGCGCCAAACGATCAATATGATCTTCGGG
>MCJB01048503.1:0-47215 GCA_002018475.1 Nicotiana obtusifolia
CACGTATAATTTTTATATATTAGTACATAATATATATATTTTTACATAATTAATGTACCTTTATATACATTTAGCTAGCGACTGTAGTTATTTTTGCCGACTGAACAAATATGTTAAAAGCTCTTTAAAAAAAATTCATGTATGAAACCCAAATGTGAACCCAAAAGAAAAGCTAAGGTATTTGTAATGAGATCAGTCGTAAGATAATTACAAGCAAATACCTATGACAAATATTTCTATGCATATAGTAGTTTGATAGAAATGATGCCGAACCTGATGTAATTTGTTATACTTCATTTTAATTTATACCATGCCAATGTATATAACTTAAATTCTGTTATATTTTATATGATTTATTCAAAGTTGGAAGTTTAGTTCCCTTAAATAATTGGAATATTTGTTATGTATAAATATCTAAACAAGAACCGCTTTTGAGGATCTTTGATTAATATATTAATGCTCCTAATATATTTAGGAGTTTGAACTGATCAAGCTCAAAATTAGTTGCTTCTAATTTCAGAATTGGTGTTGCGACCGTGTACAAGTGGAAATGGGAAAACAAAAATACTAAAATACAAATTGTAGAAAACAATATTATCTTCCTCAAGTACATTATTTATGAAAAATACATTTAAGCATGTATCAAGATAGATAAATATTTTAGGTCTATTTGATCGATATTATACTTCTATTAAAAGTCAAGTGATCCTAAGAAAATGCTATTCGGTCGAGGTACCAAATTTGTAAAAGACAATATCAGATCATTGGCTTCAAAAGTCATGACTAGGTCAAATTTCTCATTTTGTTCTTAGCTTTGGTAAAAACCATTAATTTAAAGGAGAAGCCATTGAAAGTTTCTATGAAGAAAGTAGTGAAGCTTTTGAAAAACCAAAAACCTTTTGTTTGTTAAGGTGTTGCATTTTGATAAGGACCTTGTATACGGTAAAATCGGTTTGTATTAAATACTTGAATAATAGAGCGAGACGTGGAACTGGAGACAGACGGAAAACAAGGCAATAGAAATCAAGACCGAGGACAACAACTTCAGTTGGCACCGGGAAGACCTCGAAGGGAATATTGATAATAAAGAGAAATGAATGTTTGCCACTCGATGACATTCAATGAAGAATACTCTTTATTATTAAATACACAATCCGCTATAGATAATTTTTTCATTCATAGCCCGCTGTTGCACATTCATCAATGGCCTCCATAATTAACATTTGAGAGGGGCTTGATCCTATGACCTTATCCCCTAGGTGCAGCTATAAATAGTGACCTCAACAACCATTGTAAAAGACATGAATTTTCTGATAAACTTATGCTTCACATTATTCGAAGCTCAATAATACTCTATTTCATGTCTGTTGATATTCTTATTACTGTCTTCGGAAGCTCTGCTCCCCGAAACAAGCTATTTGCTGTCTTATCTCAATTTCAACGCTAAGTCTTACATTTTATTTAATTTATTTATCATTTTGGGATCAAATCGATTCTCTTGTCTATAAACCACATTACAAATTTAACTGTATCGTTTTACGGGTAAACAGTTTGGCGCCCATCATGGGGCTTAGACAATTGCGTAATTGAGTTGATCCTTGAATCTATTGCTAATCTGTTTAATTCTTTGTTTCCAAGCGAAAAAATGCAAAAAAAATAGCAGATAACGATGTCAACATCACACACAACGTTGAGGCCCAAGGAAATCAACCTAACCAAGAAGATTTGATCAGTGATACCCGTTACTATTGAAACCGGAGAAGGCGAACAGTTGCTAATTTAATTAGTGGTCTCGGAGGTAGCGGTAAGTGTCGTTTTAGTTCGCAAAAATGAAGGTAAGCAATCTCTTATCTATTATGTTAGTAAAATTTTAACAGGAGCGGAAACTTGCTACCCACACCTCAAAAAATTATCCTTAGCTCTCGCAGTCGCTGCTCCAAAGCTTAGGCCTTATTTTCAGTGCCATCCCATAGCAATGGTGACAACCTTTTCCCTGCGGAATATCCTTCTAAAACCTGAATTGATAGATTATATGGCCAAATGGGTAGTCGAAATGAGTGAATTTGACATAGAGTATAAACCTAGGACTGCGATCAAATCGCAAGTTTTGGCCGACTTCGTGGCCGATTTCAGTCCCCGACTGTTGCCTTAGACCACTAATGAAGCGGTGATGGTGTCGGAAACGACATAAGGAATCTGGACCTTGTTCACGGATGGAGCTTCCAACGTGAAAGGGTCTGGGCTTAGGGTAGTACTAATTACTCCCTCGGGAGAAACCCT
Organism: Nicotiana obtusifolia; assembly: GCA_002018475.1. Classification (NCBI taxonomy): domain Eukaryota; kingdom Viridiplantae; phylum Streptophyta; class Magnoliopsida; order Solanales; family Solanaceae; genus Nicotiana; species Nicotiana obtusifolia. The sequence continues at coordinate 2,281 of MCJB01048503.1, forward strand.
GAGGCAGGCCATAAGAACTGTTACCTTGACTAACAATGAGGCCGAGTATGAGGCTTTGAATGCAGGACTTGAACTGACTCGGGGACTAGACTCCAAGGTCATTGAAATCAAATGTGATTCTCAATTGGTAGTAAATTAGGTATACGGGATCTTTGACACCAAAGAGGAACGCATGCAACAATACGTAGTGAAAGTCCAGACTCTGCTCTCATGATTTAGGGAATGGTCAATCACCCACATCCCGAGAGAAGAAAACGCAGAAGCAAATGAACTTGCCAATCTGGGCTTGTCCACGAAAATGAAGGGATCAGACTCCGGTATGGTCGTACAGATCATGCATTCAGTATTGGATGTGGATAGTTGTTGTGAAGTAAATGCAACCAATTAGGTCCGGGACTAGAGAAATGAGATCATCGACTATCTTGAGCACGACAAACTACCCGAAGATCCCAAGGAATCTCGGGCACTCCGTACCAAAGCAGCTCGTTACAGCTTCTGGGGAGGCCGATTGTATAGAAAATCTTTCTAAGGCCCGTTGGCCCGATGTCTAGGAGCCTCCGAGGCTAATTATGTAATGAGAGAATTTCACGAATGAATCTGTGGAAAGCACTTAGGTGCGGACTCGTTAGTATTAAAGTTCATTAGGCCAGGGTACTACTGGCCGCGGATGGAACAAGGTGTTAAGGCATTTGTTCAGAAATGCGACAAATTTCAACACCAGGCACCGTTGGTGCATCAAACTGCAGAACTATTGCATTCGGTTTAATCGCCTTGGCCATTCATGAAATAGGAGATGGACATAGTCAGTCTGTTGCCGCTGGCTCCCGGTAAGGTAAGATTTCTTTTGATTTTAATTGATTACTTTTCTAAGTGGGTTGAAGCGGGTCCTTACCAGAAAATCGGCTAGTGTGAAGTGGTCAATATCCTATGGGAGAACTTAATTTGCCGGTTCGGAATACCAAAGGAAATAGCCTACGACAATAGGACAAAATTTATAGGCGCGAAGGTCAGAAAATTCCTTGAAGACTTGAATCAAAAGAATCACATCTTCGCCATACCACCCAAGCGCAAATGGCCAAGCAGAATCAACAAATAAGGTGATTATGCAAAATCTCAAGAAGAGATTGGAAGCTGCCAAAGGCAAATGGCCCAAAGAGTTATCAGGAGTGCTATGGGCATATCGAACGACGGCCAAGTCAAGCACGGGAGAGACACCTTTTTCTCTCGTATATGAAGTAGAAGCCCTGATCCCGGTGGAAGTGGGAGAACCTACCATGAGATACTTCTGGGCAGACGAAGAAGCAAACAACGAAGCGTTGCTGGTTAGATTGGAGCTGCTTGATGAATGCAGGGACTTGATGCATATAAGGATGGTGGCTCAGAAACAAATAATTTAAAGATACTATAATCAAAGAGCCAATATCCATTATTCAAAGTGAGAGACTTTGTTTTAAGAAAATTGACTTAAAATACCCGAGAGCTCAACGCAGGGAAGTTGGGTCCGACGTGGGAAGGCCCCTACCGGGTTTCAGCTGTCATCGGGAAAGGATCATATGAATCGGAAAATCAAGACGAAATAAAATTGCCGAGCAACTGGAATGTGGCACTCCTCAAAAGGTACTATTGCTAATGGGCACCACCTATATTGAAAGTACATGCTGTGCTCTTTTTCCCTTCGTCTAGCTTTTTCCTAATTGGTTTTTTCTAGCAAGATTTTTAACAAGGCAGCAACAGAAAGCTTACTACAAAGGAAATTCCATCAGCAGGAATAAGACTTTTAAACGACAAGGCATAGAAACAACAAATCACTACAGGATGGTTAGATAGTCTTTGGCTCGATAGCAAAGTTCCTAACGGGAAACAAAGCTTGCTATCAGACCAAAAGCTACCCAACCGTTCTCGAGTGCCCCTTCACCACAAGACACTGGGGGGTGGTTAGATAATCTTTGGCTCAGTAGCAAATTTCCTAACGGGAAATGAAGCTTGCTATCGGACCAAAGATTATCCAACCATTCAGTAGTGGAATCTTCGATGGAGAAAGCCAGTGTTCCAATTTTCATTCTTCGCATTCGAACACTGGGGAGAATGATATGAGAATACTGCAGATTGCCATAGAAACTGGGGCTACAAAATCCGAGAACAAGAATATATCATCAGGACTGGGGACTGCGCGGCTAGTCCCATAGAAACAAGTTGTACAAATTACCCAAAAGTAATGGCAATTTCTTTTCAGCACAATGAATGCTTATGTACTTTTGAAAATGGGAGGAATAGAGTAAAGTCGTTCTATTTTTATCTTATTTCTTGTCAAAAGGTTGAATTAATTTTATCATTTAAAAGTTAATCCAGTACTTCAAATGCTAGTGCTGGAATGAACAGGAGATATCCTCTTCAAGAGCACCGTACACATAAGAGGGCCCTCTCTTATGAAACCCTCACAGTAAAGGGTTGGTTCCGGAAAAATATATGCCTGGAACCCAAATGCTATTGGAGAAAAATACACCCAAAGCCTTACAAAATTCAACGCAAAAAAAGTAAGCTTTACGTAATGCTTAAAATAAAAAGCATTTTTATATAACAAATGTGTCAAGCATCACAAGTACAAGAGTATAAAATGAAAACAACAAAAGAAAAGGAAAGATAAAAACTAAGCTGTTGCATTCCCAAAACTCGGGGGAAGAGAAGTATATGCAGCCCCAGGAAAAGTAGGCGGATCTGCCGCCAGCTCTCGATCATGACTCTATCATTATCCTCTTCTAGTTCCTCCTCAGCTACCGAGAACTTGGAATCAGAACCAGAAGAGTCAGTTGCATCGAGTCGAGTCGGGAGGCACCTTCGGGCAGTTGACTCCAGCTCTCGAGCCTTGGCTATTTCGGCATCAAAGTCAATGACGCCTGCGTTGGCCTCTTCCAAGGTTTTTCTCCTCATGATATACTTTGAATATGTTTTCTCAACAGTGAAGGAATCTGCTCAGCGCTCGAGCTCTGACTTGAGCCGATCAACCTCGGTCGAAAGGCTATCCCACTCGGACCTCGTGGCCCTAAGGCTGAGATCAAGGTCACGGAGAGTGGAGATATGAACTTTATTGTGTTCCATGACCTTCTTGTACTTCTCCTCCATCCGGGCACGTTTCTTCTCAGCAGCAACAGCCTCTTCAGCTTTGGAGTGCAAAGCTGCCTCTTAATTATTCAATCTCTCAGTAGAGGCTGCCTCGAGCTCGGCAGCATTAAGAACAACATTTTGGACCTCGGTCAATTTAGCCTTGGCTTCTTGAAATTGTGTACTTAACTGGGAGGCTTCTTGGCTGAGGGCCATTACTTCTTGCTCGCGCTGCTGCAACCGAGCCTCCAACTCACCGGCTTCGACAGCTTGCGCTTCCAGTGTTGGGAGGCAAGCAACAATCTGGTCCCTCTCAGACGTGAGTCTTTCTTTGTTGAGGATCAACTTCTGAAGGCCCTCGGAAGCAAGGAAGTAAGCTTGCACAACAAAAACTCAAATAAAAAATCCTGTCATAACAAGACAAGAAAAAATAGTGAAAGGAACAAATATCATACCGCTGCTGCGTTGTGCATTTCATTATTTATCATCACTCCCCCTAAAGAGAGTGTATTTTCTTCTTGCCTTTCTCTGAAACCAGCCACTTCAGATAATTGACGGGTTCCATCGGCCGGGATAGCAGATGACACTCGGTAGAGACCGAGAGGGAGACCCTCCTCCACCTCTGAGGATCTGCAGAGGGGGGTGAATAGTTGTGCCCCGAATTCCCATGTTCTGAGGACTGGGAAGGGGGGACATCCTCGTCTCGGGTGTCTGCGGCCAGTGGGGGTGATGAAGCAGTTGCTGGTGACAAAGGTATGACCGACGTGGAAGGAGATGCAGCAAATAGAGTTGTGGGTTGAGAAGCAACTGCAACAAAGGCAGTGCTAGTTGTAGTTGCTCGTCAACTGAAGACGGAAGAGGCCCAATACTCAACCACGTAGTACCGGGAGCAGCAAATGGGACTCAAAAGCGAGAATTGGCATTCTCCACTATATTATTACACTCTCCCTAGAGCGCTTGGACATCGTCCTTGGTTGCTGTTATAAGCTCTTTAGATTGAGCATTCTATTGAGCTGATGAAGATCATTGTCTCCTTTGTAGGGAAGTTCTCTTCATCACTGGCTTCCCCATCATCATCAATCACCATAGTGGTTGCGGCTTGCTCGGGTGCGGAGTTCTTCACCTTTTTTATTTTTGCCCTCGGCCGAGGAAGAACGCCATCTTTTTGGTTGTTTATTCTCTGACCGGGGACTTCGAGAGGAATCACATGCAACAGAAGCGGATCCGATGGCGCCTGTTCGGTTGAAGGCCTCCTTCAACGACCTCGCAGCTCTGCAGGATCAGCCAAAACATCCTCCTCAGGGACGGTAACAGAGCCATGCGGAAGACCTAAATTCGACGGAAAAAAGAGTTAACCAATTTTCTTATACACAAAGATGAGAGGAAGACAAGATTAGTTTCGCGAATCAACTTACTATGATTTTTGGCCTTCCACCTGTATTTGAGGGCCAGTTCTTTCCACCGACGGGTTTCAGGCATGGTAATATCCACAATTTCCTGAACCCACTGGTCCAAGCCTTTAACCCTTGGTCGTGTCCACCAAGTTGATGAAATAATGAAAAGAAAAGGATCAATAACAGTATGAAACAACCTTTTATCAGAAAAATAACAGACGTTGAACTTATGAGTAGGAGTCTATGAATAAAGGAAAGATGGAGTTGTGGCCAAAAAAATATCCTTGGTGGAAACAACAACGAACCTCTTCATCCATTCACGATTGTTGTCATCATCCATGTTGGTGAGCAAAGCATGGTGGCCACGTTTGCTATAGTTTACCACTCCCCCATGGAAATCTTGGGGGAATAGAGGTTCATCATGCGAGCCAATGAGAGCTATTCCCCCGTCGCATAGCCGCCGTAGACAGGCTACTGTCCACCATATAGAGGGGCTCACTTGTGCTAAGCAGACTTGATACCGGTGGCAGAACTCCAGGATTATGGGGTCAAGTCCCTCGCTCAGTGATAATGGACCCAAAGTGAAGGAGTACGTGTAAACGTACGTAAAACCCTTTTTAGGGAAAGTTACTTGCTCCACCAGATCGGGAGCAATGATGTTCATATCATGGCAACTGCAATCCTCTTTCACAGCAGGAATCCTAGAAGGAAGGATGGAAGAAGGGTACACGCCAATAACCCATATATGAGAGTTTCTGGAAGGAAACTTCTTTTCAAAATCCTTGGATGTGCTAAGCCTTTTGGGAATAATGGTGCTCACTGTAGGAGGGGCAGCATCATCGGTGCTTTCTTTGTTCTTTAGAGAACTTGAGTTCTTGGAGGAAGAGGCTATGGTTAGTAGAAGATATAAGAGTTCTTTGAAGGAGAAGATTAAAGAAGAGTAAAAGCAAGAAAGTGTTGAGTGCAAAGAAGTTGAGAGAGTTTGAAAAACTGTAAAGTGTAAAAAAAGAAGAATGAGGCGTACTAGTAAAGGAATAGGCGGCTAAAATCATGGCCATGATTACCTCGAGAACCGACAAAAGTATTGCTAAATCATGGAGTGATGCGTATTTTGGGCATTAAATGCGGAGAGATGTGCGTCTAATCCAGCGTCAGAAACTTTTCAGACGGGAAAAGTTTTCGCCAAGAAAGGTATCTTCACCAACTCCCGATGACACAAAGATGTGCCACCAGAAAGTAGGGGGACTATCTGTATAGGGTAAAATCGGTTCGTATTAAATACTCGAATAATAGAGCGACACGTAGAACCAGAGACAGACAGAAAGTGAGGCAAGTAGAAACCAAGACCAGGGACAACAGCTTCGGTTGGCACCGGGCATACCCGAAGGAAATATTGCTAATGAAGACGAATGAATGTTTGCCACTCGATGACATTCAATGAAGAGTATTCTTTAGTATTAAATACACAATCTGTTATAGAGAATTTTGGTATTTATAGCCTGCCGTTACACATTTATCAATGGCCTTCATAATTGTCATTTAAGAAGGGCTTGATCCTAAGACCTTGTTCCCTAGGTGTAGCTATAAATAGCGGCTTCAACAACCATTGTAAAAGACTTGAATTTTCTGACAAACTTATGCTACACATTATTCTAAGCTCAATAATACTTTATTTTCTGTCTATTGATATTCTTATTACTGCTTTCGGAAGCTCGGCTCCTGGAACCAAGTTATTTGTTGTCTTATCTCGATTTCAACGCTAAGTCTTGCATTTTATTTAATTTATTTATCATTTTAGATCAAATCGTTTCACTTGTCTATAAACCATGTTACAAATCTAACTGTACTGTTTTACGGGTAAAACAGTCCTAAACTCCCGTTTGCAAGGAATAAGGAAGTCTAAATTTAGAAAGTTTGTGCAATTTGTAAGGAGTGGACTGAACAACAACAATAACCGCGCCTCAAGCATGAGCAATCTCACTGACTATGCTTTTCCATTAAAACTCATTTAAGGAGGTGACAAAAACTAAGAATTTTTAATTTTAATTTGTATCACATTTCTAATTGTCCTGATCATAAGAAATCCACAGGAGTTACTAATTTGCTGTACTGGTCTTGCACGGGGAAATAGTAAAAGAAGATATATCAAATTCATAAAATAAAAAATTCAGAGAAATTAAATTTTTATGTGCCAGTTTAAAGAATTCTTACATGAGAACCGGGTATGCAAAAGTAGACGAGAAAAACATAATCTCATATGTAATTAGAATTCTTTTAACGTATAAACTACTAGTTTCAATTACTCAGCGCATATTAGATACAAAACAAATATTATTCAGCTTAGTGATGTAATTCGCGTTAAACTGAAAGCTAAATATCATTCAGATAAAGTTTTTGAAAAAGAGTGAAGTGACTCAACAAGCCGGATAGCAGCCTGAGAGAAAAGAAAGCAGACTCAATTAAACAAGTAAAAAGAATGGGCCTGGATGACAATAACAACAACAATAACAAAAAATTCAATGTAATCTCAATGGGCCTGGAGTAATTAAAAAAAAAAAAAGAAGAGAAGTCCAGTGGCAAAGTTGATGTACATATGTTATCGTGTGGGATAATTGAGGTGCACCTAGGCTGATTCAGACAACACCGTTGTTTAAAAAAGGTGAAATAATTTGAAAATTGTTATAAAATAGAGACTGTAAAGTAAAGACAAGTATAGAGAGAAATTGATATATTATTCAACTTCAAACTGATGTACATAATGAACTGAAAACTCCTCTATTATAGAAGAAAGGAAGCAGCTGTGAGGCTTTTCCTGAGCTGCTTGTAAGCTGTCTGCATGAGCTGCTTGTAACCTGCCTGTTTAATAAGAAGCTGTTGCAAATCATTTCATTGAGTTACTTGCAACATGTCTGCATCAGCTGCTAGTAGATAAACTTCAATAGAGTACCAAGCGGATAATCTTCCTCAGGAAGATTATCTATAGCGGAGTAATAAATGGACATCCACAATAAAATATTTTTCATAACACTCCCCCTTGGATGTTCATTAAAAGATATAGTGCCTCGTTAAACCTTACTAGGAAAAACTCAGTGGAGAAAATCCTAGTGAAGGAAAAAGAGTACACATATTAAGTAATACGCATTTCTAGCTGTCTCATTAAAAATGTTACAAGAAAAACCCCATGGGAAAAATCTTAGTAAGAAAAAAAGAGTATAGCGCGCGTATTTTACTCCCCTTGATGAAAATTGTTTTTCAAATATTTGAGTCTCCGAATTCCAATCTTATATACCATCTTGTATTTCACTCCGCATTCTCAAAAGTTGGCAAGGATTTAGTGAACAAATTTGCTGGATTGTCACTTGAACCGATTTGTTGCACGTCGATATCACCATTTTTCTGAAGATCATATGTGTAGAATAATTTTGGTGACATGTGTTTTGTTCTATCTCCTTTTATAAATCCTCCCTTTAATTGGGCTATGCATGCAGCATTATCTTCATACAAAATTCTGGATCTTTTATCACATTCCAAACCATATTTTTCTTGAGTAAAATGAATCATTGATCTCAACCATACGCATTCCCTACTTGCTTCATGGATAGCTATTATCTCAGCATGATTTGAAGAAGTAGGAACAATAGACTGCTTTGTGGAGCACCATGATATAACAGTACCTCCACATGTGAACACGTACTCAGTTTGAGATCGAACTTTATGAGGATTAGATAAATAACCTGCATCTGCAGAACCACAAGATCTGCACTACCTTTGTTAGCATAAAACAAACCCATATCAAGAGTTCCCTTTAAATATCGCAAAATATGCTTAATCCTATTCCAATGTCTCTGTGAAAGAGAAGAGTTATATCTTGCTAGTAAATTAACAGAAAATTCTATGTCAAGCCTTGTAGCATTAACAAGATATATAAGTGCACCAATTGCACTGAGATAGGGTGTTTTAGGACCAAGGAGTTCCTCATCCTCTTCTGGAGGTCGAGCAGGTCCTTATTCACTTCAAGTGATCGAACAACCATTTGTGTACTCAATGAGTGCGCTTTGTCCATGTAAAAGCGTTTTAAGACCCTTTCTGTATAGGCAGATTGATGTATAAAGATCCCATTTGCTAAATGTTTAGTTTGCAGACCAAGACAAAGTTTTGTCTTTCCAACATCTTTTATCTCAAGTTCTTTCTTAAGATATTCAATTGCCTTTTGGAGCTTTTCTGGAATTTCAACATGATTTACGTCATCGAATAAACAACATGTATAACAAATTCTGATGCTATTTTCTTTATAAAAAAAAATATGGACAAATAACATCATTTATGTAGCACTCTTTCAACAACTATTCACTAAGGCGATTATACCACATGCCCCTAATTGCTTTAAACCATACAAAGATCTTTGTAATCTAATTGAATATATTTCTCAAGATTTTGAATTTGCTTCAGGAATTTTAAATCCTTCAAGGACTTTCATGTAAATCTCATTATCAAGTGACTCATACAGATAAGTTGTAACTACATTCATCAGATGTATTTCAAGTCTTTCACGTAAGGCTAAACTGATGAGATATCGAAATGTTATGGCATCCATAACAGGTGAATATGTTTCTTCATAATCGACTCCACGTCATTGTGAGAATCCTTGTGTGACAAGGCGAACTTTGTGTGTTTCAACGTCATTTTTGTCATTCATTTTTCGCACAAAAACCCATTTATGACCAACTGGTTTTATATTAGCAAGTGTTTGGAATACTAGTGTCACGACCCGAATCCCAAACCCGGTCGTGATGGCGCCTCTCGTGAAGACAAGGCCAGCCAATTCGAACCATAACTCATTTTAAGCAATAAATTTAACAAGAGAACAACACAATACAGTTTAATAGCAGTCATTTGCGGAAAAAAAAACATAGTGAACCATCCCAACAACAGCCCGAAACCGGGAAGTCACAAAGTCATGAGCAACTAATGAAATCCTAATAACAAGATTACTATTACAATATCTCTGGCACAATTGTTTGAAGAAAGTGGAAATAACAATATAAAGAGATACAGGGCTGCGGACGCCAACAACTACCTCGTAGTCTCTAAGTCACCGCTCTGACAATCGTAGTCAATGCCTTGGAGCGGAATCAATAACATCTGAATCTGCACACATGATGCAGGGAGTAATGTGAATACTTCCAACTCAGTGAGTAGCACATATAAATAATGACTGAAAGTAAGGAAACACGTAAAGCACAAGGGAATGCATAATGAAGCAGTAAATCAGTAAGAAATCATTTAAAAATCTTCCCAGCTCTGGTTACCAGTTGCCATTGTTACCAACTGTAACCTACAGTTGTCATTGTTACCAACTGTAATATTCCTGGGCTCAGTATCAATCTCACAGCTCTGGTACCAGTTGTCATTGTTACCAACTGAAACCTACAGTTGTCATTGTTACCAACTGTAATATCTCTGGTTACCGGCTGTCATTGTTACCAACCGTAACCTACAGTTATCATTGTTACCAACTGTATTATCTCTGGTTACCCTGCGCTCACTAGGGGTGTATAGACTCCGGGAGGGGCCGCTTACGGCCCAAGTGCTATATCAAGCCACCTCGTGGCATACATCTAGGCCCTCGGCCTCATATCAATCAAGCCACCTCGTGGCGTATATATAGTATCTCAGCCCCTTGGCCTTATATCACTCAGTAAAACCTCACACCTGGCCCTCGGCCGCACTCAGTCAGAAAATCATCACAAGCCCCTCGGGCATAGTAAAACTGTAGTTCTCAGCCCAAACATCATTTCAAAATATTGTTTAAATCTCAAAACTGAGTAAAAAGTGGTTGAGTTGTACAACAGTGGAAACAATATGACTGAATTCAAGTAATAAGTACAAATAGTGAGGAAATAGTGATAAAAATCCCCGGAGGGTTCAAACAATCGGCACGAAGCCCAAATATGGCAATCAGCCCAAAACATGATGATATCAAGTAGGTTTCAATCAAATATGTAGTAAAAATCATCAATCGGAACGGACTAAGTCACAGTCCCAGTAATTAACGACCCCACGCTCATCATCGAGCGTGTGCCTCACTTCAATATAGCACTACGATGTGAAAATCTGGGGTTTCGAACCCTCAGGACATCATTTACAATCACTACTCACCTCGAACCGGCTAAATTCCTAGCCCATGACGCCTTTGCCCTTCGAATTGGCCTCCACGTGCGTCGAATCTATCCAAATTCAGAACAATTACGTCACAATATGTTGAGGGAACAAAGCCCACGCGAAAACAATCAATAAATACTAAGAAATCCCAAAATTAGCAAAACTCGAGCCCCGGGCCCACTTCTCGAAATTCAATAATTTTTTACCTCAACGGGTTCCTTATCTTCCCCCGAGTTCAATCATACAAGATTTATCGAATTCCGACATCGGTTCGACCTCCAAGTCTTAAAATCTAAACTCAAGGGTTTTCCATAATTTTCTCAACTTAAATCACCAATTACATACCAGAATGGCAATAGGTTTAGGTAATTTGACCAAGATTAAGTCAAGAACACTTACCCCGATATTTTCCCTTGGGAATCTTCCAAGAATTGCCTCAACACTTGCTTCAACCCGAGCTCTATAGCTCCAACAATGTTCAAGATGGTCAAACTCCTCCTCTTAAGAATTTGTCCAAGATAATGTCCTTTGGTTATGATTTTAAGGTTGATTTGCTGTGATTCTATGGTGTTTGGAGGTGTTTCTCTTTGTGGGTAACGAAAAATGGCTTTTGCATGGAAAATGGGCACTGATTTCTATTTATAAAGGGGCCAAAAATAGAGACAAAAACACCCCTGTCCGGCCCTATATGCGATCGCATATCGGTCGCAGAACAGATATGCGGTCCGCATATTTGACGTGGCCACCGCAAAAGTGGCCCTCGCCTTCACCGAAATTTCAACATGAAGCATGGTTTGCGGTCCGCATTTCAGGTTTGCAATCACATTTTCGACCGCATTCTTGACGTTAAATTTTGTTCAGTTTTCTGTCTCAATTTGCGATCTCAATGTCAGATATGCGGTCCGCATATTAGATATGCGGTCCGCATTTCCTACCGCATTTCTGACATGAACTTTGCCTAGGAACCTGTCTGGGTTTGCGATCTCTTGGAGAGATATGCGGTCCGCATTTGAGAAATGCGACCGCATTCTTGACACCTGGTTCTCTGCAACTTTCTTTTCCAACGATGAATTAGTCCGTTTAACCACCCAAAACTCAACCAAGGCCTCTGGAATCTCAACCAAACACGCCAACATACTCCATAACATCATTCAAACTTGTTCCAACCTTCGGAACGCTCAAATAACCTCTCAACACCCAATTCGAGTCGGATTCAAGCCTAAGGATTTCAAAATCCTCTAAATCGTTCTGTTGATCTTAACCCAACCAAACCTTGTCCGAATGACCCGAAATTTTGCACGCAAGTCCTAAGTCGCATATCGAAGCTACAACAACTTTCGGAATCTCATTCCAACCCTCGGATCAAAATCTCGCCTAACACCCGAAAATTGCCAAAATGCTAACTTCGCCAATTCAACTCTAATTCTACACCGGACCTCCAAAACTAATTCCGATCCAACTCCTAAGTCATAAATCATCTCCCGAAACTAATCGAATTGTCGGAATTCACATCCGAGCCCTCTAACTCATAAGTCAACATCCGGTTGACTTTTACAACTTAAACCGTCTTGAAAGAGACTAAGTGTCTCATTTCTTACCAAATCTACTCCGAACGCAAACCATTCAACGCGATTACATAAAATACGGATAACGAAGCATAATAAAGCAGAAATGAGAAAAACGGAGCGGTAACTCACGAGACGACTAGCTGGGTCATCACAACTGGTCCAAAGACCTCTTTTTTAGCAAGTGCTTTCAATTCTGATTGAATTGCCCCTAGCCATTTTGGCCAATCAGATCTTTGTCGACATTCTTCACCAGATCGGGGTTTAAAATTCTCACTATCTTGTATAATGTTAAGTGCAACACTATATGCAAAAATATTATCCACCACTATTTTAGATCGATTTAAATTAATCCAATCACCAGTAGAACTTATTAAAAGTTCCTTGCTCACTTGAGTCTCGAGTTCATTGATTTCTTCAGGAATCTCAGAACTAATCATATCTTGGGTCTCTTCAGGAGATCCCTTCATAGTATCGTTTTGATCATTTTTTGATTTTTATTTTCGAGGATTTCGATCCTTAGAAGCCAAAGGCCTACCGAGCTTCAAGCTTGCTTTAGGTTCACTAGCTCTCATGCTAGTAGATGGTCCTACTGGCACATCAATTCAGACAGTGCAGGGATATGTGACTTAGTATCCTTTTCAAATCAGTAAATGTGTCTGGCATTTGATTTGTTAGTTTCTATAAATTGATGATCTTCTAGACCTCCTGATTACATATAAGGGTACGTGGATCAAAATGGGATAATGATGAAACTTTCCACATAATTTCTCCTTTGATTTTCTTCTTCTCTCCCCCTAATTTTGGGAAGTTAGTTTCATCAAACCGACAATCTTTAAATCGAGCAATAAATAAATCTCCTATCAATGGTTCAAGATAGCAAATAATAGAGGGTGATTAAAACCCAACATATATTTCTAACCTTCTCTGGGGGCCCATCTTACTGCATTGTTGTGGTGCTATTGGCACATATACAGCACATCCAAAAATTCGTAGACGGAAAATATTTGATTCATGACCAAAAATTAATTTTGACGGAGAATATGTATTATAATATGTTTGTTTGAGATGGATAAATGATGCTGCACGCAAGATAGCATGGCCCAAAACAGTAGTGGACAATTTTGGTTTCATAAGTAGTGGTCTTGCTATCAATTGCATGCTTTTAATAAATGACTCTGCAAGGCCATTTTGAGTATGAACATAAGCTAAAGGATATTGAACTTTTATCCCAACTGATAGACTATAATCATCAAAAGCTTGAGATGATAATTCTCCAGCATTATCAAGGCGAATAGCCTTTATAGGATAATCTGAGAATTGTGCCCTTAATCGAATTATTTGGGCTAATAGCTTTGCAAACGCCAGGTTGCGGATGATAGTAGGCACGCATGAGACTATCTTGAAGATGCATCTATTAGGACCATAAAATATCTAAACAACCCACTTGGTGGGTGGATAGGTCCACATATATCCCCATGTATATGCTCTAAAAAGGCAGGTGATTCAATGCCAACATTTATTGATAATGGTCTAGTGATTATTTTCCTTGATAACAAGCATCATAAGAAAATTCATCATTTGTAAGAATCTTCATATTCTTTAATGGATGCCCACTCGAATTTTTAGTAATTCGTCTCATCGTTATTGATCCAGGATGGCCTAAACGGCCATGCCAAAGCATAAAAGTATTTGAATAAGTAAACTTCTGGTTTACGATAAAGTGTGCTTCAACTATACTAATCTTTGAATAGTATAAGCTAGAAGATAAAGTTGGTAACTTTTCCATAATGCACTTCTGGCCAGAAACATTCTTTGTAATACAAAGATATTCCATACTCATTTCATCTATCGTCTCAATCCATTTCGGCGGATATTTATAAAACTCAACAAGTTTTTCGGGACTTGGAGGAGAATAATGCATTGTCTATAATAAGTTTTGTTCCCTTAGACAGAAATATAGTAACTCTTCCGGAGCCTTCAATCAAACTTATATTAGAAGAAATTGTTGTAATATTTGCTTTTTCCTTATGCAAATAAGAAAAGTATTTCTGATCTTTGAATATGGCATGAGTTGTTCGACTATCAATTACACAAATATCTTCATGATTGGTCTTTGATCCAAACATAATTTAAGGATTATCCATATTCTTCAAAATGGTATAAATAAAATATATTACAGTAAACATCATTATCAAAGCATAAATTTTTATTTATGTACAACAATTACATAATCATACTATCTACTACAAACAACAAAAATTAAAATATTTATATTTTTACAGATTTATCACCGATCACATGACTTGCTTCTCCTTCTGGGAGTGCAAAGTAATCAGCTACATTCAAATGCATGAAGTCTAAATTATCTTCAGAAATAAATTTTGCTTCACCATTTTTCTCTGTCTTCTTCAGGGAGGCTTAATAAAGCTCAACCAGGTGCATTGGCGTACGACAGGTACGTGACCAATGCCCTTTTTCTCCACATTTATAGCATGCATTTTTTGCATTTGTTGCTTGCACCACTTCATGCTTTTGTTCCTTCCTTTTCTACTGCTGGTGGTGAGGAGGGTTCTTTGGTGTATTATTATTACCATGATTAGAGTTTCTTCCCCGACCACGGCCATGACCACGACTGGGACCACGACCTCTTCCACGCTTAGTTTGGTCGAAGTTCGTCTCATTCGGTTCAGGGAATGGAAAAGAACCAGTAGGTTGAGTTTCATGGTTTTTAATTAATAGTCCATTACGTTGCTCGGCTACAAGAAGATGTGAGATAAGTTCAGAATACTTTTTGAATCTCATCTCTCGATATTGCTGCTGCAAGAGCATATTCGAGGCATGAAAAGTGGTGAAAGTTTTCTCCAATATGTCATGATCAGTAATATTATCACCACATAATTTCAATTGAGAAATAATTTTGAACATAGCAGAATTATACTCACTGATAGATCTAAAATCTTCTAGCCTTAAATGAGTCCAATCATATCGTGCATGCGGAAGAACGACTATCTTCAGGTGGTCATATCTATCTTTCAAATTATTCCACAGTATGACTGGATCTTTAACATTATGATATTTCATTTTCAAGCCCTCATCAAGGTGATGGCGTAGGAATATCATTGTTTTGGCACGGTCTTGATTTGATGCCTAATTTTTGTCCTTGATGGTGTCTGCCAGACCCATCGTATCAAGATGAATTTCAGCATCAAGCAACAAGACATGTCGCTTTTGCCCGATATATCCAGGGCTACAAATTAAAGTTTAGAAAGATTTAACATTATTTAGAAAAAGAAAGTTCGTACCTCTGATACTTTCAATGTATTTGCTCGAGATGGAAGAGTCTCGTGCTGATAACGTGTTATAAAATAAAGACTGTAAAGTAAAGACAAAAATAGAGAGAAACTGATATATTATTCAACTTCAAACTGACGTACATAATGAACTGAAAATTCTTCGATTTAAAGAAGAAAGGAAGCAGTTGCGAGGCTTTTCAGGTAGCAAGAGGCTTTTCTTGAGCTGCTTGTAAGCTGTCTGCATGAGCTGCTTGCAATCTGCCTGTTTAATAGGAAGTTGCTGCAAATCATTTCATTGAGTTACTTGCAACATGCCTGCATCAGCTGCTTGTAGATAAGCTTCAATAGAGTACCAAACGGATAATCTTATTCAAGAAGATTATCTATAGCGGGGTAATAAATGGACATCCACAATACAATTATTTTCATAACAAATATCTGATTCAAAATTTGATGGCAAAGAGTTCCACAATTCAAGTCGTTACATTTTCCTTTAGAAATTCGTACACAACTGTTGTCTGTTGTGATGCTAGTGTTTTGCCTATGCGATGTGTACATAGTCATTCTACCATTTAAATTTCAGGTAAACGAGCTAAAATGTACATAGCGTGACAAATTCTCTTAATTGATTTGTTTTTGATTTAGTTCTCTAATTATTTAATAAAATTTCAATAGAATCTCTTGATTGATGCTTCGATTAACGTCTTTATGCGGGAGAATCTTTAGTAGATGATTCAGTGCCCTTGACTTCCTTTGATTGAGATCCTTCCAATAATATCCTTTTTGATTGATTTTGCCAGCTCCTTGATTGATTTTTCCGCTCCTCTTTCCTTTTTCATTTGATTCATTTATGCCTTCATTTTCTTCCTTAGAAACTGTTCCTGCACATAAGGAGTATTGGTTATTTTGCATCATTAAAATCAACTTAGATCTAACAATCTCCCCCTTTTTTACGATGACAAAATAACAATGAAAATACTTCCCTCTTGATCAGCTGCCTTGAGTTTGCTGTAGTCAACTCCCCCTCAATCTACGATTCTTGTTAGATATGTCTAGTCGACTCCCCCTCTGTTGGACATTCTCTTGTGCCTCAGTTGTAGTCGACTCCCCCTCAATTGGACGTTCTGTTGTGCCTCATTTGTAGTCGACTCCCCCTTAGTTGTATACCGTATGACGTACATGCAAGTTGAACATCTTCAGAAAAATAGAACATAGAGCGCAGAGACAAAAATATGGAATACATAGAAACGTAGGCCCTTAAGCTTGCTACTATTTCTCCCCCTTTCTCATCAACAAAAATAAAAGCAGGCAGGAAAGAAGTATTTGTCCTAAGAATACAGCCCATGACTGATTCATCGGTCGCAAAACAAAATAAAAAGAAATTGTCTTAAACAACCAAACATCAGCGACACAAAAGTAAGTAAGGGTGTTGCAAACTGCCTCCTTAGGCAATCAAAGCTGGCATTCACTGTGGTAGAGACCCCACCAATTCTGTCGTGCATCTCTTTGAAGACCCTTACTACTTTTTCTGCAGTCTTGAGAATCTGCACTCGAATCTTGGACACGTCAGACCCTGTCTCCTTTGCCATTCCATGAATATCTTCAATCTTGCCTTGCATAGAGTTTAAGGTGTCCTTGATGACAGATAATGATTGATTGATGGAGACAAGCTTTTATAAGAGGTCAGGATCACTTGCACTGGGGTGAGACACAAAAGATTTTTCCTTGGAGTCGGAGGGGACAGTCTTGGTTTCACCTTCTTGTTTCTTGACCCAAGATCCCTTTACAGAAATGTATCCCATGCTAGCAAATCCCTTGGAGTAGTAGGACTTGGTGAGAGTGATATAGGGATAGTCAACAAGGGATATGTTGTTGGCTTCTAGCAATTGGGTAATAACCATTCCATACGGAAGACTTGTGGGATCGACACTTTCTATCGTGAAATTAATGACCCAAGAAGACAACTTGACCTTGTGTTTAGTCAGTAGACAGTAAACTAGGAAGTTATCACATTGGGAAAAGGTAGAGAAGGATCCTATTCTTGAAAGAAGAGTGGTTGCGATAATACGTGCTAAGACACGAGTTTCAAAAAAAACATCACTAGGTCCTAGTTGACTAGGAAGGGAGTTAGAGGGTGATTCAGCTATACGCCTTTTAGCTTGATTAAAAGAGATTTCAAAATCCTCAGGCCAGGTATTCTTAAAGAGCATAGAAAACCCAGAACAACTTCATTGAAAAATAGAATCAAACAGAGCACAATTTAGAACAATGCGTTTCCCAAGAACCAAGGTTTCTAACTTATCAGGTTTGCTAGAGCAAAGATTAGCATAGAACATTCTAACAAAGGGTTCATATACCCTTGGAGGAGGCAAGGAGAGAAAGTTCTTCCAACCCTGTAAGTCGAAGAGTTCCTTCAGTTTGCAGTTGAGACTGTTCGTGACACTTAAATCAACAACTCTGCCATGAGCGACATGCTTGCCATTGAAGCCAATGAAGGCATCCCTATTGGACGTGTCCTAGAAATTTAGATCAGACTCAAGAGAACTAGAGATCATTTTTGGGCTTTTTGGGAGTGAAGGTTTAGGGGGGGTCTACCATGGATCATTTTCCTAGAGCTTTTTCATTGAGACTGCAAGCATCATCTAAGAGATCTTGAGAGGAGGCAAAATCCTCAGAGTGGTCTGATCCTAGATTGACTGGTTCAGGAGGTTGATAGGAGGGTTTTTCCCTAGAGGGGGCGCTTTTCTAGGTTGAAACAAAGGGGTTTTTGGACTGTTTCGCCGTGGTAGGGTTTGGAACAGAGGAGTGGAGATACAAACACTGGACTTAAAAGGATGAGATACGGCGGTTGAGTACAGACGAAAAGGCATAAGAGATTCGATGCTATGATTGACCTATCTCTAAAAAGGTGTGAAAAGATGTGAAAAGGGAAAAGTAACAGACACAAAATTAATGCAACTTACACACATAAGGAAACATTCAGACTAAGATGGTAATAACTAAAAATATCACTAAGGCCCTAAAAGTATGGGAGAGTCTCGTAATGTACAAAATATGTCTTCTAGTAAAGGTTTGTAAAAATGTCTACTAATTGATCGGTGGAACTTGCAAACAATAATACTATGCCACCTTTAAAAATATGATCCCTAATAAAATGGTGCTTAATATCTATATGTTTAGCTCTAGAATGATGCATATGATTCTTTGATAGACAAATAGCACTAAAATTGTCATAGAATATTTGAATAGGTTTATAAAATAATTCACAATCACCCAATTGATGAGACATCCAGAGTAATTGAGCACAACATTGTCCAATAGCAATGTACTCTGTTTCAGTTGTGGAAAGAGCTACTGATCCCTGTTTCTTACTATTCCAGGAGATTAGTGCTTTTCTCAGTAATTGACAAGTCTCACTTGTGATTTTTCTTCCTTGTCACCTGCAAGATCCACATATGGAAATCCCTTAAGTTTAAAATTGTTAGAGCGAGGATACCAAAGTCCATATGAGGTGGTTCTAATAAGATAGCGAATTATTCGCTTTACTTCAGTTAAGTGAGACTTCTTAGGAGCTGACTGAAACATGACACATCTACAAACACTGAACATAATTTCTGGTCGACTAGCCGTTAGATATAACAGAGACCCAATCATTCCACGATACTTGGTTTCGTCCACTATTTTCCTTGGTCATTCCTGTCTAAACTTCTAGAGGGACTCATAGGAGTTCCAATTGATTTGGCATTGCTCACTCCAAAATTTTGAATCAACTCTTTCGTATACTTGGTTTGGCAGATGAATATTCCACTTTCTGATTGATGGATTTGAAGTCCAAGGAAAAATGTCAACTCTCCCATCATACTCATTTCGAACTCACTTTGCAGGAGATTCGAGAAATCCTTGCACAAAAGAATATTAGTACTACCAAATATGATATCATCTACATAAATTTGAATAATAAGATTACCTTTGTTAGATCTATTGATAAATAAAGTAGTATCCACCTTACCTCTGATGAACCCATGATTAGTTAAAAGGAACTCAATCTTTCATACCAAGCTCGAGGAACTTGTTTGAGTCCATAGAGAGCTTTACCTAACTTATACACATGATAAGGAAATTGTGAGTTTTCAAAGCCAGGAGGTTATTTTACATATACCTCCTCATCAATAAGACCGTTTAGAAAAGCACTTTTGACATCCATTTGAAATAGCTTAAAACCTTTAAAAGATGCATAGGCAAGGAATATACGAATTGATTCTAACTCTACTACCGGTGCAAATGTTTCATCATAGTCGACTCCTTCCTGCTTTGAGTAGCCTTGAGCTACTAATCTGGCTTTGTTTCTCATTACCTTTCCTTCTTCATTTATCTTGTTTTGGAGTACCCACTTTGTTCCGAATACAGTAGCATTTGCTGGCTTAGGTACTAATTTCCAAACTTGATTTTTGTCGAATTGATCAAGTTCATCCTACATATCTTGTATCCAGCTGGATTCTTTTAGGGCTTCATCAACTTTCTTTGGTTCTATTTGAGAGATGAGTGCAATATTTGCTTTCTTTTTGAGAGACTCTCTGATCTTCATCCCTTCGTTTGAATCCCCTATGATGAACTTTTGAGGATAGTCAGGTTCGCTTCTCTATTTTTTGGTCGGGTTCCAACTGCAGAAGTAGTTGACTCCTTTTATGGTTCAGTAGGATTGCTCGCAGGTTCTCTAGTCAACACTGTGACTATGACTGGGTATCAGTCGACTTTTGTGGCTTGTTTGTCTATGATACTTCTTGGCTGGTATCTTCATTACTTGCAATGATTCCTTTCTCGGCCATATAGTCATTTTCATCAAATATAATATGCACTGATTCTTCTACAGATAAGGTACATTTGTTGTAAGTTCTAAATGATCTATTATTAATTGAATAACCAAGAAAAATACCTTCGTCACTCCTTGGATCAAATTTTCCAAGGTTATCCTTACCATTGTTGTGAATGAAACACTTACTTCCGAACGAATGAAAGTAGCCAATATTAGGCCTCTTACCTTTTAATAGCTCATATGGAGTCTTCTTTAGAATAGGTGGTATGAGGCACCTGTTGAGAATATGACATGTTGTACTAACTGCTTTTGCCCAAAAGTGATTTGGCAATGAATGTTTTAATATCATTGTTCTGGCCATATCTTGAAGAGTTTGATTCTTGCGCTCAACTATCCCATTCTGTTGGGGTGATATTGGAGCTGAGAAGTTATGGGTATTACCTTTGCTCGTTACAGAAATCTTCAAAGGATCTGCTTTCAAATTCTCCTCCATGGTCGCTTTGGATGGTTGTAATAAGATACCCTTTTTAGCTTTCATTTCTTTTGTAGAAAATCTCAAAAAATTTCAATGCTTCATCATTATGAGATAAGAAAATTACCCATGTGAAACGTTAATAGTCATCAATAATAAGAATAGCACGTCGTTTACCTCCATTGCTGGCAGTTCTAGTGGGTCCAAACAAGTCCATATGAAGCAACTGCAAAGGCTTGGTAGTGGACACAATGTCCTTGGTTTTGAAAAAGTTTCTAGTTTGTTTACCAATCTGACATGCATCACATATATGATTTCTAGAAAAGTTGAGTTTAGGAAGGCCAATAACTAAATCATGCTTGGAGAGTTTTTCAATAAGATGCATGCTTGTATGACCAAGTTTTTTATGCCAAAGCCATGGATCGCTAGATATTGATGCCAGACAAATATGACTATCTAGATTTTCAATGCCATTAAGAATATAAACATTTCCATACCTTTTTCCTAGAAGAATGATTTTACCTGTTTCATTTTCAATGGCACATCTTGTTCTCTTGAATTTTACTTCATATCCGAATCACATAGCAGACTTATGCTCAAAAGAATGTAGTTGAGTCCGTCTACAAGATATACCTCTGTAATATCACAATTATTGCCGAATGGAACTGTACCGATACCAAGTATCTTTCTTTTTAAATCATCACCAAATTTGACATTTCCACCATTAATTTTTGTGACTTCTTTGAACAGATTTTTTTCACCTGTCATGTGACTGGAACATGCACTATCTAAATAACATTTTCCTTTGCAGCTCATTTTGTGGTGTTCCTGCAAAATAAAATTGTCACCTTCTTTTAGATACCCAAGTTTGCTTGGGTCCTTGTTGGTTAGTTCTACTGGAATCAGGATTATTTTTGGGTTTCTAAATCCATCCTGAAAATATTAGATTTATGAAATGGACAAAAGAAATATTTATGTCCAACTTTGTTACAATAATGACACACGGGGGCTGATCCAGCTTTCGATCTACCACTTGTGTTAGTACTTGTGGACTCAATTCTAACCAGTCTTTTTTCAGTTGACTTGTAAGTCGTCTTGATACCATGGAAATGTCTTCTTCAAGAGCTTCTGGGTCGTCATCAATATCATTCTCATGTCCTTCAGTTATAGTTTTGAAGGCAACTATATTCTTCTTTTCTTCTTGACTTATTTTCTTGAGATGGATTTTCTCGAATGCTATAAGATCTCCTCATAGTTCATCATATGAATGTTTATTTAGATCTTGAGATTCGAGTGCAACTACTTTCGTCTGCCAAGTAGTAGGTAAACTCCTTAGGATTTTTTGAATTTGATCACCACTTGAGTAAGATTTACCAAAGGCTTTCAAATCGCTGATGATTTTGCTGAATCATGCGAACATTTCCTCAATGGATTCTCCTTCTTTCATCTGGAGAAGTTCATAATCATGCACCAACATGTTTATCCGAGTTTCTTTCACTTTGCTGGTTCCTTCATAAGTGACTTTCAGTTTGTCCCACATTTCTTTGGCCGTATCACAGCTTGGAATTTTCTCATACTCTTCTCCACTTATAGCGTTATACAACAGGTTTCGTGCCTTAGCATTAACCTGAACGACCGCCATTTGTTCATTTGTGTATTCATCTATGTCTTCGGGATCAGCAGGTGGTTGAGCTGCTGCTGGTAGTGGATAGTTTCTCTTTTTGATAATGCGCCATAATTTCACATCATAACATTTTGCATTTCAGTGACAAGAGTGTTATCCATTGAAATATGGTGGCCTGACTTGTGACGTTCCTTCTTGAAAGAGTGCTCCAACAGTTACTTGATTTGTCATGATCTTTTCTCAAAAGCTGTTAAGAAAAAAGTGTGAGATCTGCTCTGTTACCAATTGAAAGTGCAAGAGATAGGTGAATTGTAAATTTTTTTTTTCTTTTTCGAGGTAGTCGACTAATTTGCATTCTAATCGATTGGGTTTTTCAGGACATAATATAGAAGATAAATTGCAGAAAGTAAATGACATAGTATGTTTTATACTGGTTTGGATTCAGAATGAATCCTACGTCCAGTCCCATTGTGTTGCAAGGGTGATCTCTTTCAAGTATGAAGTAGCTTAGTACATATGGGTTGATGTTGTTATACACCAACAACTTTTGTCACTTTCTTCTTCTCTCTATAATTAATACAATGCCTCACCATTGTTCTTTTCTCTCTCTTCTCTTCTTTGTTACACAAGAAATCTAAAGCAGACTACAATGTTTGTTTGAAGTAGAACAAAGAGATTGAAATTGGTTTGATCAAAGTATGTCTTTCCACGACTGGTGCAATAGGTATTTGTACTTATCGAGGCCTTCATGTCTTGTACGTCTTTTTGACAGATTGCAAACCCAAAGGAGTTGTAGTCAGAAGGAGTCGCAAATTTATTCTTTCCAAGATTAATTCTTCTGTTGATTTGCCTTGACTTGTGATTTATTTCTTCTTTTAATGAGAGAATATTCCCGTTGCCAAATCCCTTGATTGATGATTCGATTGACGTCTTTATGCGGGAGAATCTTTAGCAGATGATTTCGTGTCCTTGACTTCCTTGATTGAGATCCTTCCTATAATATCCTTTTTGATTGATTTTGCCAGCTCCCTTGATTGATTTTTTCACTCCTCTTTCTTTTTTCATTTGATTCATTTATGCCTCCATTCTATTGCTTAGAAACTTTTCCTACACATAAGGAGTAATTGGTAATTTTGCATCATTGAGATCAACTTATATCTAACAAAGAATAGTATGAGTACGTGGATCAATGTGCACCCAGTAAGTATCTAGCCTAACCCCGAAGAAGTAGTAACGAGGGGTCGACATCGACACTTACTAGTGGTCTAATAAATCAAGTACAGTAAAAGTAGACAGGTATGAAGCATGTCAAGTAAAACAGTGAAGCAGATATAAGTACATGATACGATCCTCAACTGAAGGGTAAACACGAAGACCTCAATACTGGATATTCCTCTAATGGAACACATAATGGTAAACACAAAATAAAATGTCACATGTCAAGTCAGGAATTCTCATATGTACGCTGACTCCTTATAATCTATTTCGCACGAATCTGTCGAGGCGAACGGCCCGATTCCATAAGATTAATGGCACGATATCTTGTCTGGTGTGTGGCTCAATCCCATAATAATAGTGTACACAACCAAGGTTGTACAACCCGATTCAGATGCATCTTATAGTACTACCGAGGCGAATGACCCGATTCTATAAGTATACTGCTAAGGCGTTAAGCCCGATCCCGTAAGAATAGTGAAGAATTTGACATGTTACTGGCACCACTCATGAATATTTGTGTGAGTTATGAAATTTAAGAGACTTTCGGATAATTTCGTACAACACAGGATAAATCTGTAAAAAAAAGTATAAGTTCCACGACTAAGCAAGTAGCTCGACAAGTATTTAAGACTGCAAGGTTTGATACCCTATACAAGTCGAGTTTCAGGCTAAATATGATAAGTAAGGCATGTAAACATACAAGAATAACTAAAATAACACAATTAAAGCATGGCGTGAGTCTATGTCTACCCCGACCTAATAAGGAATTCTAGCATACGCACGGACACTCGTCACCTCATACGTGCGCAGCTGCCGCAACATGTAACACATAACAATATAATACCTACGGGGTAAATTCCCCCTCACAAGGTTAGACAAAAGACTTACCTCGCTCTGAAATTCGATAATCGGTTCCAATGCCTCTCTATCACCTCGAACCAATGCCAAACAATCTGAAACTAGTCGAACAACGTGTAAACCAATCAAAATATACTCAAAGACTCATGATTTAAACAATTAGAAATAACTCCCAACCCCATACGAAAAGTTAACAAAGTCAACCATCGGGCCCACGCACCTGGATTCCAAAAATTCTCGAAGCTAAATATTATCCATAGCAACACGAACTCAAATATATGATTTGTTCCAAATTCCATGTCTAATTTCGTGGTCAAAATCTAAAAATACCATTTTTAGGTTTTCCTCAAAAATCTCACAATTTCTACCAATTTTCATGTTAAAATCTATATATAATCCAAGTATTTAATTGACAATAAGTAGGAAACACTTAAATCACGATATATGATGAAAATGGCTCTTCAAAATCGCCCCAAATCGCTGCAACAAGAGAGAAATTGAAATAAATGAGCTAACCTTCGAGCTCACTATTATAAGCCTCATCATGCCCTTCATCGCGTTCGTGGGCCACTAGCCGCGTTCGCGAAGGCTTACCTGCCCCAAAGCTTCACATCCAGGAGCGACCCATTGTGTTCGCAGTGACCAAATTCCCCAGCATAAATCCCCTCCTTCGCGTTTGTGGTCGACATTCCGCGAGGGAAAATTTTCCAGCCCGCTGTTCTTCGCGTTCGCGTGGGGTAAAAGTTCCCTGGCCCCAGTTCCTTCTCCACATTCGTGACTCCTATGTCTCTTTCATGTAGCAAAAACGCCCATCAGCCAAAATCCTTCATCGCGAGCGCGTGCTCCCCTCCGCGTTCGCTAAGGACAACACCAGAAACCAGCAGCAACAGCAACAAAACACCCAAACTTAGTCTGAAATCATCCCAAAACACACCCGTGATCCCCAGGACCCCGTCCAATCTTGTAAGCCAGTCTTAATACATTGTCCAACATTGTCCAAAGGCTCGAAACGCAATGGATAACATCAAAATCACGAATCGACGACCAAAATCTTCTCCTAAATTTCAAACATTCAAACTTCGCCGAACGCGACCAAATCACACTTAGACATTCCGGATGGGTGTGGAAATGGATTTTTCATGCCTTGGAATCGCGTCCGAATCGCCGAATGCTTTGAACGCCGACGATCAAAGCCAGTATGTTGAGGTTTGGAACAGGATTTTTCATTTGTGCTCAAAGTAGTACCATCCAACAACAATAGCTGCAAGTTTTCCCAAATCCGTACCGGTAATATACCTCATGGCACATGAAAAATCCTCTTCCGAACCTCAAAATACTACAATAATAAAAGAGAAGTGCAGACTCTCATAAGCACCAGTCAAATCAATAAATCATGGGGTTCTTCCACTTGACAAAATCATTGTCGCCTTCTGAACTGATTAGTGACATTCCTTCTCTAAACATACATTATACCCATCTGATTGCACTGATTCCAGCTCCAATAATCTTGTTTCACCCATTACAAGCTGCTCGGACGATAAGCCACATAAAAAAACATCTAAAGTCTCATACGGCACCATCCATGCACCAACGAACCACAACTCGAATATGACCAATAAGGAATAGAAGTCCAAGTACTACTAGCCAACATGTGTGTCAGATATAACCAACAAACGAAATACTATGAACCTATCCCACTAGGGTAAATAAAATACACAAAATAGTATATGGAGTCATACACAACATCTCACCATTGCGGCGTACAACCCGATCCACACATGATACCATTGCAACGTGCAACCCGATCCAAACATCATACTCGTGACGGCGTGCCACCCGTTCCACACATAATCATCTGTAAGGGAATACACACTGAGTCCAAATGCTCATACTCGCCAGACACACGTATATCAACCACAAGCATGACAAGTACTTAAACATAACACTAGGGAGACGGATAGTGTCATGCGCTACAAAAGCCCAAGCACGACTAAGGTGCAATAAACAAACCAACATCTCAAGAATAACATCCACCATGCCCGAACACTCATCCATAGAAAAATGTTGTGCTGAATAAACATAACCAATCTGGTGTAGGATATACATTCACATTAGGCACCTATATACCGATACTGAACATCTTAAAATGGATAAGTATCCTTTCAAGATCAATGAACTTATCCATGAAACATACAATCAACCGTAAAATCCTGAACAAACTTCCACAACTCACAACCAAAGGAATAGTACGTCTCTCAGCCATAAACTCTCTAATCTGCGATAGTACCATAACCTCCATACCTGATCTCAATCTTTACTACTTAAGTGACTGACATGTCACATCTACACAATCATCTAGGAGATACTCCCACAACCTTCCGCACCATGTAACAAAATATGTACATCCGTGGCTACCAACCATGCTATTCCGGTAGTGGTTAATAAGAATCCCCAAATTAATACACAATGTCTCTTCCACAGAACACACCATTCTCAAGCAACATTAAAATAGCGTTAGTATACTCTGAGTATCTGAAATCTCACCCGCTCCTTCGAACTCGTGACATCCATGTCAAAGCTGAACCACCACCTTGGCCCCTCAAATCCCAATTCCACACAGCTCATCGCATCCACTATGCTATCATATGGAAATACAAGGATCTCATTATTAATTCAGAATGGTAAGTAGAATGAGCATTCCGTCATTTAGAAACTTTTCACTTAACTCATCTCAGTAGAAAAATCGCAACATGCAACCAACTTCCCATAACCGAAGAAGAAACAAATCTCAAGTAGTGGTCAAAACCGTCGTAAACTCTTCGAGACCCATCTGCACATAGACGAGCCATCAAAACTGAGTCTTCTAAATCAGCCAAAACATGCAGACTACCAAACCGGCAACTTCTTGCTACAACACCTGTATAGCCTTAACATACTGAAGAAACCGATCATTTCCCTACCATGTTGATCCAAGCCACTACTAAAATAACCCAACTTCCTCAGATTTCTCTTGACTTACCTTCAAAATTGTAACTCTCTTTTCCAACACCCAATGGACCTCAATCGACAATTATGCCGAGTGAACCCAAATCACAAGTCCACGGTCTCAATACTTGTAACCTATTTTA
The DNA here is from genome assembly GCA_002018475.1 of Nicotiana obtusifolia. Classification (NCBI taxonomy): domain Eukaryota; kingdom Viridiplantae; phylum Streptophyta; class Magnoliopsida; order Solanales; family Solanaceae; genus Nicotiana; species Nicotiana obtusifolia. Next base: position 29,910 of record MCJB01048503.1, read on the forward strand.
TACCCTCGTGCACTCTATAGTACCTCCAACTACTATACCTGTTTCCAAGGAGATTTTCTGTGAATTCGAAGTTGTTTCTTCTATATCCCTAACATCGCACCGTATACCGGATGAAAACATACAAATACTCCAAGTCTCTTTCACAATCCACTGCAATACTCAAGCCTTAGGCTCGCAACGAACCAGAAAATCCTTAGGCACCACACTTTAAATCTTGAACTCACTAGAACCATTGTTGAGAGTCGCCCAATCTAAGCTAGTCCCAAATATATAAAACCAAACAACTAATGCTCTATTAGCACATGAATACTACAAAGAAGCAGCCGAATAAATCTTTTCACTTGCACATCACATCACAAAGAAGTACAAAATATGAGTCATTCCACGACCTTCACATAAATCGATAACGCGAAATGTAAAGAATATCCATCAAATCCCTTACCCGAGTTACCCCTGATGCTCTCTTCCTCAAGTCAGAACTAATCCATAAATGTACCAAAACCCAGATCTACAAAACACAAGACTAGGGGGCCCAATCATCGACGGTAGGATCCTCCACTTTGCTTTAAGCCACAACCACAAAATCCAAGGATCCGCAATGACTTCTCCTCCTAGCTACCATGAACTCACAACGTTATTCAGCCAAATTCTCACAAGCTCTTGTTGCACTAATCATAATACATCCTGAATTACCAGCCCCAAGTACACACTCAACCTTATGACAGTTGCGCCATCTTCCTCAAGTGATCCAGACCCACGTCGTAGTACACACATCCCATAAGATAGAAGGCAGAACTCTTCGTAGGAACTTCATCAGAAACCAGGCAGCCTTCCCACAGGAAATAGAGCATCTGTGTAACCTCAAATAGACATCCTCCAAAGACATTGCTATAGTTATATCCACTATGAAATCAGTTAATTCTCCTGAGTCCATACTCATCCACCAGCTGTAAGAGTCCATTCATTGTATTAACATCAAATGAAGGTCCAATCATACGTTTAAAACTCGAAGCTATATTTCCTCCCAAAAATGATAATCAAGCATTCACATTCCCACTGCATTTCGAACAACTCCTTTCATCACATTTGAAACGAAAATAGGCTTAGTCATTTTCCCGCATGACCCAAATCACATTGAGCTTTCTCAAGCATATGGCTACCCTACCACGAATCTATACGATACGTTCCCACTTCCACTCTAGTCTAGCCATCTTCTGAAGCAACTACTCGATCTCTGTTGTTCATACATGACATGCTAATAATTCAACTATCGCGAGATAAATCCAACTTTGTCCTTTTTCATCCTTCGCCACCACTAATACTACCTTAAATCATGATCCATCTCCGTGCACCAAAACAAATTGAATGCCATCAACTCTAAACCTCCTCTAGGATCATCTCCCTTGAGCCATCAAAATTGGAAACACCCATTCGACCCTGAAGTCACAACACATCATCATCTCCGAAAAACCGCTTCTTAAGCACCACATTGCAACATTGTGCCCCCAAGGCAAACAATGAAGACCATCACATTGACGAGCCTTAATGCGTTCAATCAAGGACGATGACATAATAACACAAAGAAGAATTCCACCAACTCCGGAACACTCCTATTTCGCAAATCCTTGAACTAGAGCTTAAACATCCATAGTCCAATTGCCTCTCCTGCTTTAGAGCAAACACCAAACTCCCAATTATGAACCGAGTAATCCTCCTACCAAATCATTCACTGCCGCAATGCGTAAGTACTCGCCCTACTATTTACACAAACAATGCATGATAACAATGCAAGAAACATCACAATACACCGTGTATAGTGTTGAACCAGCGGGCAACACCAGCACTAGGTTGAAATGACACAACACCCCTCCACGAGGCAACGATAGTAGTCCGCCCTCATAACGCAGGGAAGAAAATCCTGCACCACATCTGTAGCATCTCCTTAAATCATTGGTGCCTAACTAATATCGAATGCTTGACATCACGTACTGATGATTAGGAAGGAACTGAAGACATAAGATTCATCTAAAATCAAATCACATGATAAGGAATCAAGAAAAATATGTTCTCCTAACAACCCTCTAGCCTGTACAAACGTCTCTGTACGAATCCGTAAGACTATACTAGATTTGCTCATGACTAGTGAGACCTAAGTGAACCTACTGCTCCATTACCAAACTGTCACGACCCAAATCCCATAATAGGTCGTGATGGTGCCTAAAAATACTATTAGGCAGCCAACGGGCATACCTCCAACGTAATTATCCTATTTAGCTTTTAAAAATAAAATTTTTCACTAAATAATTAGAATTAAATCCTAAACCCGTGGAAGCATACATATTTCATTACCAAAATATCGAGTACCTACATAAAATAAAATGATAATAATAATAAGTACAACTACGAACATCCACTAGAAACTCTCAAAACCCGGTGTTACAAATGCATGAGCATTGACCAGAATATACTATACTACTATAATAGCTATCTGGAATAGGAAATAGACAGAGTACTCCAAATGGATAGATCAAGGACTCTATGTGATGCGGATCATAGCATATAGAGCAGCTCATCACAAAGTCTCCTCAATAACTACGCCTACACGCCCAAATGACCACCAAAAGTACCTGTCTCAACAGTGGCATAGTTAGTGCAGAACTATAGTATAAGTACGTAGATCAACGCGTACCTAGTAAGTATCTAGTCTAATCCCGAAAAATTAGTAACTAGAGGTCGACATCGACACTGAATAGTGGTCCAATAAATCAAGTACATTAAAGTTGACAAGTGTGAAGCATGGGAAGTAGAACAGTGAAAACAGATACAGGTACATGATGCGATCCTCAACTGAAGGGTAAACACAAGTCCTCAAATCCAGATACCTCCTCTAATGGAATACATAATGGTCAACACCAAATAAAATGTCACATCTTAAGTCTAGAAGTCTCACAAGTACGCTAACTCCTTATCAACTTTTTCACAGGACTCTGCCGAGGCAAACAGCCCAATCCTATAAACGTAATGGCAAGATATCTTATTGTGGCGTACGACCCGTCTCATAATAATAGTGTATACTGCCAAGGTCGTATGGCCCGATCAAGTTGCATCTCATAATACCGCTGAGGCTAATGGCCCGATCCTACAATGATACTGTTGAGACATTCCACCTGATCCCATAGGATTAGTCAAGAATTTGACGGGTCACTGGCCCCACTCACGAATAAATGTGTGTGTTATGAAATTTAAGAGACTTTCGGATAATTTCGTACAACACGGGATAAATCCGTAAAAGAAAGTATATCCATGACTAAGCAAGTAGATCGTCAAGTACTTAAAATAGCAAGGTTCGATACCCTATACAAGTCGAGTCTCAGGCTAAATATGATAAGTGAGGCATGTAGACAGGCAATAATAACTCAAAAAACACAATTAAAGCATGTCGTGAGTCTAAGTCTACCCGGACCTAATCAGGAATTCTAGCATACAGACTGACACTCGTCACCTCGTACGTGCGTAGCTCCCACAACATGTAGCACATAATAAATTTAATACCTGCGGGGTAAATTCTCCCTTACAAGGTTACACAAGAGACTTACCTCTCTTCGAAATTCGATAACCGGCTCCAACGCTTCTCTAACACCTTGAACCAATGCCAAATGATCCAAAACTAGTCAAACAACGCACAAACCAATCAATATATACTCAAAGACTCATAATTTAATCAATTAGAAATAATTTCCAACTCCACACCATAAGTCAACAAAGCCAACCCTCGAGCTCACGTGCCCAGATTCCGAAAATTCTCGAAGATAAATATTATCCATAGCACCATAAACTCCAATATACATAATTTATCCCGATTCCATGTTCAATTTCGTGGTCAAAATTCAAAAAAAACCATTTCCAGATTTTCTTCCAAAATCCCACAATTTCTATCAATTTTCATGTTAAAATCCATATATAATCCATATATTTAACTCATAATGAGTGAAAATCACGTACCTCATGATAGATGATGAAAATGTCTCTTCAAAATCGCCTCGAATCGCCTCAACAGGAGAAAAATTGAAATAAATGAGCTCACCCCGAGCTCACTCTAATAAGCCTATGACAGGCCCTTCATCGCGTTAGGGAACGCCTACTGGCCCCAAAGCTCCACGTTCGCGAGCAACCCATTGCGCTCGCGATGACCGAATTCCCCAGCATAAATCCCCTCCTTCGCATTCGCGTTCGCAGTCGAAAGCGAAGGGCAAATCTGCCAGCCCTCCATTCTTCGCGTTCAGGACTCTCTTGTCGCGTCCGCGTAGGTTAAAAGTCCCCTTGCCCCAGTTCCTTCTCTACGTTCGCGATTCCTATGTCACGTTCGTGTAGCAAAACACTAGCAACAAAAATCCTTCATCGCGAACACGTGCTCTCCTCCGCGTTCGCGAAGGACAACAATAGAAACCAACACCAGCAACAGCAAAACACCCAAAGTTGGTCTGAAACCATCCCAAAACACATTTGAGGCTCTGGGGACCCCGTCCGATCGTACAAGACAGTCCTAATACCTTATCTGAACTTGTCCAAAGGCTCGAAACGCCACAGATAATATCAAAACCACGAATCGATTATCAAAACCTTCTCCTAACTTTCAAACGTTCAATCTTTGCACTTAGACCTTCCGGATCATGGCTGAACTTTACACACAAGTTCCAATCTATAAACTGAATCTATCCAAGATCCCGAAACACCATTCGGAGTCCGATAACACCAAAGTACACTGTTAGTCAAATTTAGCCAATTTCAAACCGTCAAAATGCAACTTCCGACAATAACCGCTAAAACGCTTCCGAACCATCCGAACACAAGCCCAAGTTCGAAATCACCTTATGAACCTGTAGGAACCTTCAAATCCTGATTCCAAGGTCGTTTACTCAAAAGTCAAACCTTGGTTAACTCTTCTATCTTAAAGATTCTGAATTGAGAATTATTCTTCCAAATCAACTCCGAACTTCTCAAAAATCAAAACCAACTACACGTGCAAGTCATACTCATAAAGTGAAGCTACTCAAGGTGTCAAACCCCCGAACGACATGCTAGAGCTCAAAACGACCGGTCGGGTTGTTACGATATGAAATTTTAGAAAGTACGGAAGAATTTTGAATCTTATGACATAAACTAATATAATTAAACATATGTATAAGCGTACCAAAAATGTGCCATTATATCTCATGGTCTTAAACATGCATGTCACTCTTATAAAGAAGTGCTACTAAGGGTAAAATGAGAATGTTACTTTATATAAAAAGTGATATTCTTTTAAATATACTAAAAGGAAAAGTAAGACACATTGAAATAAGGGATTATCATATTTATAATTGATTTCAAGAAAATTTAGTATTACTGTACTTTCTTAATTTGATTCCCTGTGTGAAAATTTGTCTACTTGCTTATAGACAGGCTTTTTCCTTTCTAAAAGTATTACTACTACGGTAGAAGAAGGCAAGTCCTCTCTTCACTTAAGATGAGGCGATAAGGAAGAAAATCTTCAGTAATATTGAATTCGGTATTAATATACAAAGTTGGGATTTTATGCCAAAGTCAAACTCATGCACGCCACTTCAAACGTGGTTTGCTTATGCAAGTAAAAATTCACGAATCCAATTCATCGATAATTTTTAATAATCCAAGCGTTACTCAGTAGTTCATTGTCCAAACTATGAGATTATGTAATTTTGACTACTTATAGATCTAGCTTAAACTGTAAAATAAAATCTCGGTCCATTTACATAAAATTTTCAAATTAAAACACTATTATTCAACATGCTTCCATCAACCATCGTTTACATTAGTACCAACGTAGAAACATACAATAAAATCAGAGCAACATCACAGTTTCATGGCAAAGCTAGACCAAAAAAGTCATATTGGAGCCTGAATAGAACTTGTTACATTTTCACACTGTTAGAACATGCGCAGCGGAAGTAAGCATACAATTCAGGCATCGCATACATGTAAATTAGACTATGATATAATTACGAGATTAGAAGCACTAACCTCTTGAAAACGTTGCACATGTCTTCCACAGAGCAATAATCCAGGGCTGCAGTCTTCTGCTATTCTCCTAGTAAGACTTTGGACGAAATTGTTTTGAGTGGGCAAAAAAAATACAATTCTTAAAGTGTTTATTGGGTGAAAAACATCTTTCTTATGTAGACCCATTTTTCAGCTAAAAGAGGGCTCCAAAAACGTATAGGATCCTGCTTGTGCAAGTAGAATCCTACTCTAACTCTCAAGGATGACTTTTCTCCAAAGTCACTTTTATCCAAGTCAGTCCAGGTTTTTACTAGGTATAACAGGAACCACACAAACAATAAGAGGCTCCCAATTATAGCATTAATTCGAAAATTTGGGTGAAATAATTCTTACTATAATTAATTGCAGTTTACTCCACTAAAAACTGCAATTGAACTCCTCAATATGAATTTCAAAAATTCAGTAACACGTATTTTAACTTCCCATGTTAAGATCATAAATACCAGTTAATTAAACTAAATCACTGACAATTTAATTTAATCAACTAATTAAATCTTTGATAATTCCGCTTAAACTATTTCATGTGACGGATATAAAATTCACCGGCTGGGTTTTCACATGAAAACTTTTAAGCTTACATAAAGGTGTATCATCAAACTCAAAACCGAGTCATGAATTCTATCAACTAATTATTATTTCACAAATGCAATTCGTTATTGTGCAATCTATTAGGCATACATTAACTCTGAATAGAGTTATACCGTTTGATAAATCACAACAATAAACAAATCATATTGATCATAATAATTATATCAAGATTCGGAATATAAGCTCACTAAATGAAGTAGAGAAAATGTTTATATGTATTCAATACAAAAATATCGTTTCTCTACTTGGTCCGTTCAATATACATTAAGTATATTAGCACAAGAAGTGGAGTAAAAACACTCCCATAATCAAGATAAAGTATACTTAATGTTGTGCTACAATCATCAAGATATTTTTCCCAGTAATATCTTCGATTGTGAAGAACCGACAATTTAATCTTCTGTGCATGAGCTAAGACTCCATACACTAAATCGTCTACTACATAACTAAAGGACACACATGTAACAAATGATCTATTTAAAATAGTACTTTATTGAAATGAATAAATCAAATAAATAATTATTCCATAAAGAATAAAATATTATACTATGTATAAACTGCATGGTTAATAGTTTATCCTAACAATCTCTCACTTAGACTGATAACCATGCGTCTACAACTCTAATACCCATTCCTTCTACATGCTTGTCAAAAATGCTCCGTGGCAAGCTCTTGGTAAACGGCACTGCCAAATTGTCCTCCAACGCAATTTTCAACACTCTTGCATCACCCCTCCGAGTTATGTCCCGAATTAAATGATATTTACGCTCAATATTCTTACTCCTTTTACGGCGTCTTGGTTCCTTCGAGTTTGCAACTGCACCACTATTGTCACAATAAAGTACAATTGGTGCTTGAACCGAAGGAACTACGTTAAGCTCCTTTTGAAATTTCCCGAGCCAAACAACCTCTTTAGCTGCCTCAGAGCAGCTACAAATTCAGCTTACATGGTGGAATCAGCAATACATGATAGCTTGATACTCCTCCAACTTATGGCTCCACCTCCTAAGGTAAAAACAAATGCTGAGGTAGATTTTCTAGATTCTCTATCTGACTGGAAATCTAAATCAGTATAGCCAATGGGTACAAGATCACCTGAGTGATAAACCAACATATAATCCTTAGTCCTTTTTAGGTATTTGATTATATGTTTAACGACAATCCAGTGTTCTCGTCCAGAATTAGACTGAAATCTACTAACCATGCCAACAGCAAAGAAGATATCAGGTCTAGTACATAGCATAGCATACACGAGACTCCCTACAGCAGAAGTATAAGCGACCACCTTCATCTTTTCTATCTCATCAGTCGTTTTTGGGGACTGATCTTTTGATAGTGAGATTCCATGCCTAAAAGGGAGAAAAACTTTCTTGGAATCTTGCATGCTAAACCTGTTGAGAATAGTATCAATATAAAGTGCTTGGGATAAGCTTAATATCTTTTGCTTGCGATCCCGCAAAAGCTTGATCCCAAGGATATGTGCCGCTTGTCCCAAGTCTTTCATATCAAAACGCGAGGACAACCATTCCTTTACTGAATTCAACATGCTCACATTATTTCCTATTAGCAAAATATCATCTACGTACAAAATCAAAAATGTAACTTTATCTCCATCCCACTTCTTATAGACACAAGACTCGTTTTCACATTGATCAAAACTGAAGGTTTTAATCGATATGTCAAAACAAGTATTCCATGATCTAGAAGCTTGTTTTAATCCATAATTGAATTTATTTAATTTACACAACATTTTCTCATTGCCACTTTTTATGACATCAACTGGTTGTGCCATATAGATGTACTCATCAAGACTTTCATTAAAAAAAGTCGTCTTGACATCCATTTGCCAAATCTCATAATCATAATGAGCAGCAATGGATAATAAAATCCTAATGGATTTAAGCATGGCTACTGGCGAAAGAGTTTCCTCATAATCGATCCCTTCTTTTTGAGTAAACCCTTTTGCAACAAGCCTAGATTTGTTTGCACTTTTCCATCCACTCCTCTCTTTTTCTTATAGATCCATCTACAACCAATGGGTTTGACTCCAGTAGGTGGTTCTACAAGATCCCAGACTTAATTGGAGTACATGAGCTGTATTTCAGATATCATAGCAATAACCATTTATCAGCGTTTCTCTTCAAGGATTCTATCATACGATTCTCCCAATAGTGCAAATCGGAGAGGTTTTTTAATAATTCTCCCACTGTGACTAGTCACTACAGGTGCAGTTGGATCTTGCTATTGAACCACAGCATCGCTTTTCGGAACTGAAGCCTCAGTGTTATCCTCCACACCTTGCGGTGCTGGAATATCATTAACTGCTTCCTGGAGTGCAAGCTGCACAATAATTTCAGGTTGCTCAACAATCTGAGGTTGCTCAATATTACTCCACTACTTTGGGGTATTGAGATGTTAGACAATTGCTCTTGTGCGTTCTGCTGCCTATTGTTTCTCCCACTACGATAATGCAGTGGTATGTCAATACTGGCTTCCGGGATACGTTCCAGAGATGTCATTAGTTATTTCATTACTTAATTCATGCAAAACTAGTTTACTTCTAGGAATATGGTTCACTAAATAGTCCTCTTCTAAAAATCTTGCATTTGTCGTAGCAATTACCTTCTTTTCTTTGGCACACTAAAATAAACCTCCTTTAGTTCCTTTTTGATATCTAATAAAAATGCAGACTTCTGTTATCATCTTTCCCTTTCAACATATGTGCTAGACAATCCCAAACCTGAATATGCCGTAAACTTGGCTTGCGCCCAGTCCACAATTCTACTGGAGTTGAAGGTACTGACTTTTAAAGAACCAAATTTAGAATGTATTTTGTTGTTTCTAAAGCATATCCCCAAAAAGAAGAAGGAAAATCGAAATAACTTTAGATTGATCTAATTATTTTCAAAAGGATTCTATTTCTTCTTTCTGCCACACCATTTTTTTGTGGTGTTCCTGGGACAGATAATTGACATGTAATTCCAAAATCTGATAAGTATTTAATGAATTATGCAGAAAGGTATTCACCATCACGATTAGATCGCAATGTTTTGATATATTTATCATGTTGTTTCTCTGTTTTCGTCTTTAATTCTTTGAATATCTCAAATCATTCAGACTTACGGCATAATAGATTAATGTATCGATATTTTGAGTAATCATCTGTGAAAGTCACAACATACTCCAACCATCTCTTGCTTATATATTCATAGGTCCACACAAACCAGAGTGAATTAATTCTAACTTATCGCTGGATCTATTTTCTTTTGAGGGAAAATGTCTCTTGGTCATTTTACTGTCACGACCCAAAATCCCAACCCGGTTGTGATGGCGCCTCTCATGAAGACAAGGCCAGTCAATCCAAACTAACTTCATTTTAACAATTAAATAATACGAAAATAATATAAGTATAGTTTAATAACAGTAAATTGCAGAAAAATATAGTAGACCATCCCGACTACAGCCCTCAGATCGGGGTGTCACAAAGTCATGAGCCACTAATGAAATCCTAATAATAAAATAACTATTACAATATCTTTGGCACAATTATTTGAAGAAAGTGGAAACAACAAAACAAAAGAGATACGGGGCTGCGAAAGCCAACAGCTACCTCGTAGTCTCTGAATCACCATCCTGACAATAGTAGTTAATACCTCGGGGCGGAACCGATAACGCCTGAATCTGCACACATGGTGCAGGGAGTAATGTGAGTACTTCCAACTCAGTAAGTAATAAATATAAATAATGACTGAAAGTAAGAAACACATAAGACTTAGAGCAATCCACGATGGAACAGTAAAAACATGTAACATCTCAAATAGATAACGTGAAGTAAATGGAGACAACACCAACACAACCAAAAATGCAATGCGATGCAATGCAATGCAAGTCATGACTATCGTGGCGGCGTGCCACCCGTTCCCTGGGTACCCGACGCTTACTGTGGGGGATTCAGTAGCGCAATATTTCGTGACGGCGTGTCACCCGATCCATGCATGTCACATCTCGTGGAGGCGTGCCACCCGATCCCATTAAAATCATTTGAAAATATCATTTAAGTTTCAAAACTGAGTTTATGAAATGAATCAATTCAGCAACAATACACCTGAAAGGTTCACATAACCTGCGAGATGCCAAATAATACCCCTGAAGGGTTCACATAACCGGCGAGATGCCAAATAATACCCCTGAGGGGTTCACATAACTGGCGAGATGCCCAAATATGATGTAATAATTAATGACAAATACCCCTGAAGGGTTCCATAACCGGCGAGATACCCAAATATTGCAAGCACCCCAAATCATGATGATATCAAACAAGTTTCAATCACATATGTAGTAAAATCATAAATCGGGATGGACCAAGTCACAATCCCCAGAAGTAAACGACCCCATGCTCATCATCGAGCATGTGCCTCACCTCAACATAGCACTACGATGTGCAATCCGGGGTTTCAAACCCTCAGGACATCATTTACAAATATTACTCACCTCAAATCGGCTAAATCCTTAGCCCGAAATGCCCTTGCCCTTTGAATTGGCCTCCACGTGCGTCGAATCTGTCCAAATTCAGAACAATTACATCATAATATGTTGTGGGAACAAAGCCCAAGCAAAACGAACCGAAAAACACCAAGAAATCCCGAAATTAGAAGACCCGTGCCCCGGGCCCACTTCTCAAAATTAAGAAATTATCACCTCAACGGGTTCCTTATCTCCTCACAAGTTCAACCATATAAGATTTGTCAAATTCCGACATCGAATCGACCTCCAACCCTCAAATATAAGCTTTAGGGTTTCCACCATTTTTCAAACTTAAAATACCAGTAAAAATGCTAAAAACAGCTATAATCTTAGGTAATTCCTTCAAAATTGAGTTAGGAATACTTACCCTAATGTTTCTCTTGGAAACCCTCCAAGAATTGCTTCAAGACTTGCTTCAATCTGAGCTCTCTAGCTCCAAATATGTTTAGAATGGTCAAATCCCCTTCTTTAAGAATTTACACGAGATAATCTCCTTTGGATATGGTTTTGAAGTTGATTTGTTGTGATTCTATGGTGTTTGGAGGTGTTCCTTTTCGTGGGTAACGAAAATGGGTTCTTGTAGGGCAAATGGGCATTGGTTTCTATTTAAAAAGTATCAAAAATCGAGTTAAAACACCCCTGTCAGGCCATATATGCGAATCTCTATGTCAAAAATGCGGTTCGCATTTCAGGTTTGCGGTTCGCATTTTTGGTCACAAACCTCGCCCCAAGTTCTGTCTCAGTTTGCGATCTCTATGTCAAAAATGCAGTTCGCATTTCGTGTTTGCAGTTTGCATTTCACGTTTTGCGGTTCGCATTTCTGACATTTTTGCAGATTTTTCCTTAAAAAAAAATAGGCATAACTTTCTCATACGATGTCCGAATTGGACGATTCTTTTTGCTATGACTCCGAAATTTCGATACGGATCTAATGCTTCAATTAAAACTGAATTTGGAGCCCGTTTGAATAATATTATACCACTTATTCTTGAAGAGACGACATCGACACATTCATGAAATGCCAAAGTTAAACTTCATCAACCATCCAAAATCCATTCGAGGCCCTCGGGATTTCAACCAAACACGCCAACATGTCCCATAACATTATTCAAACTTATTCCAACCTTCGAAACGTTCAAAACAACTTATCAACACCAATTCACGTTGGATTCAAGCCTAAGGTTTTCAAAATCCTCTAAGACGCTATTTTGATCTAAACCCAACCAAACCACGTCCGAATGACCTGAAATTTCGCACAAAAGTCATAAATCACATATCGAATCTACAGCAACTTTCGAAATTCTATTCCAATCCTCGGATCAAAATCTCGCCTATCAACCGGAAATCGCCAAAATTCTAACTTCACCAATTCAAGTCTAATCCTACACGGAACTTCCAAAACTAATTCCGATCACTCTCCTAAGTCATAAATCCTCTCCCGAAACTAACTGAATCATCGGAATTCACATCCGAGCCTTCTAACTCGTAAGTCAACATCCAATTGACTTTCACATCTTAAGCCTTCTTAAAAGGGACTAAGTGTCTCATTTCTTACCGATTTCACTCCGAATGCAACTTACTCAACTAAATTACCTAAAATACTGATAACGAGGCATAATGATACAGGTATTCGGGAAGACGGAGCAGTAACCCAATGAGACGATTTACAGGGTCGTCACATTCTCCCCCTCTTAAACAAATATTCGTCCTCGAACGGGTCAAGAGACATACCTGAAGTTTCAAATAGGTGAGGATATTTGCTCTGCATCTCCCGCTCGGTTTTCCAAGTAGCCTCTTCCACAGTCCGACCTTTCCATTGGACTTTCACCGAAGCTATCTCCTTGGACCTCAACTTCCGAACCTGACGATCCAAAATTGCCACTGGCTCCACCTCATAGGTCAAATTGTCATCCAACTGAATCGTGCTGAAGTCCAAAATATGAGACGGGTCCCCAATATACTTCCGGAGCATAGAAACATGAAACACTGGGTGTACACTCGACAGACTAGGTGGCAAAGCAAGCTCATAAGCCACCTCCCCAACTCGCCGAAGTACTTCAAATGGCCCAATGAACCGAGGACTCAATTTCCCTTTCTTCCTGAATCTCATAACACCTTTCATGGGCGAAACCTTCAGCAAGACCTTTTCACCAACCATGTAAGACATATCTCGAACCTTTTTATCGGCATAACTCTTTTACCTCGACTGTGCTGTGCGAAGCCTTTCCTGGATTACTTTCACCTTCTCTAGAGCCTCTTGAACCAAGTCGGTCCCCAATAACCTAGCTTCGCCGGGCTCGAACCAATCAACCGGAGATCTACATCGTCTCCCATACAGAGCTTCGTACGGAGCCATCTGAATGCTTGACTGGTAGCTGTTATTATAAGCGAATTCTGCAAGAGGCAGAAACTCATCCCATGAGCCCCCAAAATCAACCACACATGCACGCAGCATGTCCTCAAATATCTGAATGGTACGTTCTGACTGCCCATCCGTCTGAGGATGAAATGTTGTGCTCAATTCCACCTGAGTACCCAACTCCCTCTGCACGGCCTTCCAGAACTGCAAGGTGAGCTGAATACCTCTATCTGAAATGATAGAAACTGGAACACCACGCAGCCGAACAATCTCTCGGATGTAAATCCTTGCCAACCGTTCTGAAGAATAGGTAGTACACACAGGAATGAAATACGCGGACTTGGTCAGCCGATCCACAATCACCCAAATAGCATCAAACTTCTTCAAAGTCCGTGGGAGTCCCACAACAAAGTCCATAGTGATTCGTTCCCATTTCCTCTCGGGAATAGCTATCTGCTGAAGCAAACCACCCGGTCTCTGATGTTCATATTTCACTTGCTGACAGTTGAGACACCGAGCTACAAATCCCACAATATCCTTCTTCATTTTTCTCCACCAATAGTGTTGCTTCAAATCCTGATACATCTTTGCGGCACCCGGATGAATGGAATACCGCGAGCTATGGGCCTCCTCCAGGATTAATTCCCGAAGACCATCCACATTGGGTACACAAATTTGACACTGCATCCTTAACACCCCATCGTCGCCAATGGTCACATCTTTAGCATCATTATGCTGAACTCTGTCCTTAAGGAAAAGCAAATGCTGATCGTCATACTGACGCTCCCTGATGCGATCATATAACGAAGATCGAGAAACCACGCAAGCCAACACCCGGTTAGATTCCGAGATGTCTAATCTCACCAGCCTATTAGCCAAGGTCTGGACATCGACTGCGAGAGGTCTCTCTTCAACTGGAATGTATGCCAAACTCCCCATACTCACTACCTTTCAGCTTAAAGCATCGGCCACCACATTGGCCTTTCCCGGATGGTATAGTATAGTAATATCGTAATCCTTGAGCAATTCTAACCATCTCCGCTGCCTTAGATTAAGATCTTTTTGCTTGAACAAATGTTGAAGGCTACAATGATCAGTTAACACTTCACAAGATACACCATACAAGTAGTGCCTCCAAATCTTTAAAGCATGCACTATGGCAGCAAGCTCCAAATCATGCACGAGGTAGTTCTTCTCATGAGGCTTCAATTGACGAGAAGCATAAGCAATAACTCTACCCTCCTGCATTAGTACACAACCAATCCCAACTCTCGGGGCATCACAATAGACGGTATACGAACCTGAGGCTGATGGTAGAACCAATATTGGAGCTGTGGTTAGGGCTGTCTTGAGCTTCTGAAAGCTCTCCTCGCACTTGTCTGACCACACAAATGGAACACCCTTTTGAGTCAATTTGGTCAAGGGCGATGCGATGGATGAGAATCCCTGAACAAACCGGCGATAATAGCCTGCCAACCTAAGAAAGCTACGAATCTCTGTGACTGAGGACGGTCTAGGCCAATTCTAAACCGCCTCTATCTTCTTCGGATGGACTTGAATACCCTCGCTGGACACTACGTGCCCCAAGAAATCCACAGAGTCGAGCCAAAACTCACACTTGGAGAATTTTGCATAAAGCTTCTCCTCCCTCAATCTCTGCAATACAATTCGCAAATGTTCTACGTGCTCTTCCTGGCTACGCGAGTACACCAGAATATCATCGATAAATACCACCACGAACGAATCCAGATAAGGCCGAAATACATTGTTCATCAATTGCATGAACGCTGCTGGGGCATTGGTTAGCCCGGAAGACATAACAAGAAACTCATAGTGGCCATATCTAGTCCGGAAAGCAGTCTTAAGAATATCTGCATCCCTGATCTTTAACTGGTGATATCCTGAACGGAGATCAATCTTAGAGAACACTCGTGCTCCCTGAAGCTGGTCAAATAAATCATCAATACGAGGCAAAGGATATTTGTTCTTGATCGTTACCTTGTTCAATTGCCTATAATCGATGCACATTCTCATCGTGCCATCCTTCTTTTTCACAAATAGAACCGGTGCACCCCAAGGTGACACACTAGGGCGAATGAACCCTTTATCTAGGAGTTCCTGAAGTTGCTCCTTTAGTTCTTTCAACTCTGCTGGTGCCATACGATACGGTGGAATAGAGATGGGCTGAGTGCCCGGCACCAGGTCAATACCGAAATCAATATCCTTGTCCGGCGGCATGCCCGGCAGGTCTGCAGGAAATACATCGGGAAAATCCCGTACAACTGGAATAGAATCGATGCTTGGAGTCTCAACTCCAACATCCCTCACAAACGCTAGGTATGCAAGGCAACCCTTCCCAACCATATGCTGGGCTTTCAAGTATGATATCACCCTACTAGGAATATAATCAGTCACGCCACGCCACTCGATCCGCGGCATACCCGGCATAGCCAAAGTAATTGTCTTAGCATGACAGTCTAAAATAGCACGACATAGAGATAGGCAATCCATGCCTAAAATAACATCAAAATCTACCATGCTTAGTAGCAATAGGTCCACTCGGGTCTCCAGAACCCCAATAGTTACTACGCATGACCGATACACACGGTCCACAACAACAGTATCGCCCACCGGGGTAGACACATGAACAGGTAAAGCAAGAAACTCCCGGGGCATACTCAAATAATGCGCAAAGTATGAGGAAACATACGAATAGGTGGAACCGGGATCAAATAATACAGAGGCGTCTTTATGGTAGACTGAAACAATACCTGTAATAACGGCATCAGAAGCACTGGCATCTGTCCTGCCTGGAATAGCATAGAATCGAGCCTGGCCACCGCCTGCTCGACCTCCCCCTCTGGGGCGACCTCTGGCTGCTGACCACCACCCCTAGCTGGTTGGGCGGGTGATAAAGTAACTGGAGCATAAGTCGAGGGTTGACCCCTCTGTTGGAAGGATCTAACACCACTATGAGGATAATATTTCCGTATGTGGCCCATCTCGCCACACTCATAACAGCTCACTGGTTCTCTAACAGATGCACTCGACCTAGAAGGACCCTGGGCTGACGGAGCATGAGCTGGAAGGGCGCTGAGTGGTGACCGGCCCTGCTGCGACCCATGATAACCACGACCTGCAGAAGCCCCACGATACTCTGGACGGGCTGGCTGAGTAGGCCTGAAGGAACGGACTCTACCCTGCTGAAATTGGCCCCTCGAAGGAGCACCACTGTAATTACCCGATCCTCGAGGCCTCTTAGCCTCCCTCTCCTCTCGCTCCTGACGGCGAACCGTCTCAATCTCGCGAGCTATGTCCACCACTTCTTCGAAAGTAGCACCCAATACTCTCTCCCTGGTCATAAAAATACGGAGATTATAGTTAAGTCCATCCACAAACCTCCTGACCCTTTCACGATCAGTCGGAACCATCCAGACAGCATGTCGAGCCAACTCAGAAAATCTAGACTCGTATTGCGACACAGTCATATCCCCCTGTAGCAGCTATTCAAACTGTCTACGCAACTCCTCTCTGCGGGACTGCGGCACATACTTTTCTAAGAAAAGAACGGAGAACTGCTTCCAAGTAAGGGGCATTGCATCAACCGGCCTACACCTCTCATGCGCTTCCCACCAATTAAAGGCGGTTCCCGTGAATTGAAATGTGGTAAATGCCACACCACTAGACTCAAGAATGCCGGCTGTCCGGAGCATTCGCTGACACTTGTCAAGAAAACCTTGGGCATCCTCGCCCTCAG
>MCJB01048504.1:0-54778 GCA_002018475.1 Nicotiana obtusifolia
AGGGGGGGTCTGTTTTTGGTCTCCTATATAAGACAGAGAGAGGTCTGAGTCTGGGAGGATGGAAAAAAAAGAGATAGAGTAAAAAATAGAGAGCTACAGAGAGAAAAAAGAGAGGAGTCGGAAGTCGGAAAATTTCAAAAGCAAAAAAGAGAGTAACATCAAAGAGAAAAGGAAAACAGAGTCTAAGAGGGAAACTAAAACTTTTTCTCTGTTATTCTGACTGGTAAAGGGAGGTCGACTGGAATTAGCTGGATTGACTGTTGCTGCTACGTTTGAGTTGCTGTTGCGTAGCCGAATTTGATTATAGCTTCATAGAGTTGTTGCTGTCTACTGGACTGCTTTTTTATCCGTTAAAATCAATTGTCAACTACCTAGGTATGCTCGAATATTTTCGCGATTTAAATCAAGTTCTTACAAGTTCAATTTCCTGTTTATGTCGTTTGAATCATTTGTTCACAGTTAATGACTGTTCTTGCCTCGTTTGATTGGTTGTGGCTATGAAGTTTATTTTCAATCAGTTTATGATTTCTATGTCCAGTTTCAGTCATGGTCAAGCCTTAACTTCTAATAGACAATATTTAAATCTTTAAAATATCAAGGTGCGCCATACAATTAATAGCGACCATTAATGGCCCTCTTAAAAGTCAAACTAGTGAGCAAGCCTTTAACACTTCAAACTTAGGAAGTTTAATTTAACACGATTAAGTGTGTTGCCACTATGGGTACGGTTCCCGTGACATAGTGACAATACGAACTTCGGGGGTACCTTTTAGGTGACCCGATTTAACAGTTTAAATAGTGGAGCCCTTTAAATTAATTCGAGGCGTGCCATGCCAAACAAAATCCGCAGATACATGGCCCTCATTACTTGAACATTTAGAAAAGTCGAGGTGCGCTATTTAGCAAAAAATTCATGGCCCTCGAAAAGTTAAAAACGCGTAGCTGCTTTAGGCGCGTTATTTTAATAATTAAATTTCCTAAATTCGGTGCGCATTTATGTGACCCAAATCCAAAACCTCGATGTTTAATTAAAAAATGTTACAAATTACGGGTGCATTTATGTGACGTGATTCGTAACACATTTTGATTAACGTCGCAATCCTCCAATAATTGTAAAAAAAAAAAAGCGGAGTAAAGTGAATGGCACTATAGGATAATAACAAGTATTTAAAATCAGATAATAAGCCGATATAACAATAAAGCGACCGTGCTAAAACCACGGAACCCAAGGGTGCCTAATACCTTCCCGCGGGTTAACAGAATTCCTTACTTAGAATTTCTGGTTCGCAGACTTCTTTATGAGAGTCAAACTTTTCCTCGATCTGGGATACCGGTGACTTGGAACACCAATTTAAATTTTCAAGTGGCGACTCTGAAAAATAATTCAATAATCCCATTTCGATTAAATGTCACTTTAATTGGAAAAACTCATTTTTATACATTTCCTCTCCTCGGGAGTGTACGAAAAGAGGTGTGACACAAATGGATTTCAAAGTGTTTTCAATGGTTTCTATCACGGTTCGAGGTTTATATTTCCTACTGGCGTGAGGAGCATGTTGCGTATTGTGATTTTCTCCTAGATGGGATCAAACAGAAGGTTTCTGGATGATCGGGCATGTCTTCTTCTGGTGACTCAGAGTTGATTATGAGATCCTCTTACTTTTCATATGATGGCATGAATGATGTAGTGTGTTTGTGTGGGATTAAGATTTGCGTGTGCAAGGTCACGGTTCAATTTTGAAAGGAAGGTTGTGAATTCTTAGACAGTATGAACGGTTTCCGATGTTAGATGGATGCTATAATTACTTGGTAATTCTTGAGAAGGGTGCACATTTTAGAAGGCGCACTGTGCGTTGACTTACAAATGCTTCTTGGTATTGATGTACTCGCCTGGTTGATTGGTTGCTGATATTCAAATTTTGCTATGTGGCACGGAAGAATTATCAAAGTATTCCTCGTGGAATGGTCGTGTATGAGAGGTGTGTTAGACATTCGGGCGATGGATTTGGGATCAGACAGGGTGATTCATGTGCTCTATGGATTTGGAGACTAGGAGTTCTCAGGAGCATGTTTCGTGGTTGTGGACTGTGAAAAATGTGGCCAAGGCTAGCCAGAGAATAGTATGTGTTATGATTCTGTCATTGTGGACTTTCGGAGGGTTATTTATCTATTTTTGGATGATCAAAGTTGATTTGGGTCCATTGGTAGGCCCAATGAGGATGTGCATTCTACACCGGGCTGGATTGGTTGACTCCGTACTGCTATTGTTGAGGGATGTGCCATTCAGTTAGAGTGGAGCTTATTTGTGTTTTGATATGATCTATGTGTTGCTCCTCTATGCTACGAGGGGTTGTGATTTGTTGGTTATATGCACATATGGTGCAATTCTGTTTGGGCCTTATAGCGGAATTCGAGCGAAATGGTTATTGGGGTACGGAATGGTTGATTGCACCTTGGTTATGGCTTTTCGTCCGATTATGATGTATGGTGTTGTTTGCTTCTCAGTGGTTATGGTCATGCACTATTGGTACTAGGCATCAAATTGCGCGTGGTTGGGGGAAAGCGATAGAAATTGGTTCCCTACGACGTCTTCTGTCTTCGCGCAGGATCTCTTTCCTAGGAGCTCATAGAAAGATAGCGAAGTGTTGTTGATTTTGAGTATTGTGGCTTGAGGTATTCCGTGTGGACCAGGATGGGGTCACGCATTGCAGCTGGGCTATGTCAGGATACGATCCTTTATGTTAGATTCGTGTGTCTTGGTTCTACTATGTAAGATGGCTTTGTAGCATTGCGGTTGTGGTGGTACTTGTTGAACTTGCGGGACGGTTCTCTCATTTGGGTCATTTTCCATTTTTGGGTACATTTAATTGTTGCTTATTGGTGCACAGATTGTATGGTTTGTGGCTTTAGGTTGTAATGGTGTGGCCTGTCACTAGGATGATTGTGTTTGATGAGATCGGGTCATTGGACCTAGAATGGGTACTAATGGACTTTATTACGGTATGTTTGGAAGAATAATATCGTAAGTCGGCTTAGAAATTGGCTATAGTTCTGGTCGAAGGAGAAGGAGATCCATGACTTATTGATCTAACAAGTGATCATGAGATTCCGCGTGTTTCTTTCATTATCGACAGTGTATGAAGGTTTTGGAATGAGGTTTTTTTGATATGATGTTCAATACTAGTACCTGGTTGGTTTGAGTAGTTACTGTGGTTGGGAATGGCGCTGCGAGTTGTGTAGTATGTTATGTGATTATATCTGGGGTTATGGCTATGACTTGATACAGCTTGTTCAGACTTATACAGTGTGTAGAGGTGAGATGGGGGTCTCGTAAGAAATTTTGGATGTTGGAAGGTGGATTCTGTGATTTACGGGCTAAGATTGAAGTAATGATCTTTAGTATGTTGTGTTTCCGGGCCTATATGGAATAGGGTGATGTGGGATCACCCCCGGGTATGTGCATGGTAAGGTTACATGGTGATCTGTCGGCTTAAGAACAACTCGGGGCACGTTTGAGGACAAACATATGTTTAAGTGGGGAAGGATGTAATGACCCGACCGATCATTTTGAGCATTTGCACTTCGTTCGGTAGTTTGAGGGCATGAGTAGATCTGTATGATGTATTATGACTTATGTGAATTGTCGATTTTGGTTTTCAGGTTATTCAGAATCAATTTGGAAGAATAAATTTCATGATTTAAGCTTTAAGATGGAAGAGTTGACCAAGTTTGACTTTTGTAAATTTGACCTCGGAACGGACTATTGATGGTTCCGTTAGGTCCATACGGTGATTTTGGACTAGGGCCTATGCCCGAATTTTCATTTGGATATTCCTAGAAGAATTCAGTGCTAAATAGTGAAAGTCGAAAAATTGAAGGTTTGGAAAGTTCATAAGTTTGACTGGAAGTTGACTTTGAGGATATCGGGTTCGGATTTTGGCTCCAAGAATTTGAATAGCTTTGTTATATCATTTGGGACTTGTGTGCAAAATTTGGGTTCATTCTGGGTTGATTTGATATGTTTCGGCGCGAGTTTTAGAAGTTGAAAGTTTAAAGTTCATTCTAGTTTGAATTGGGGCGCGGTTCGTCGTTTCGATGTTGTTATGTCTGATTCGAGGCCTCGAGTAGGTGCGTGTTATGTTATGGAACTTGTTGGTATATTCGAACGGGGTCCCGGGTGACTTTCGGACAAGGTTCGGATCATTTTCATTTCATATTGCATTAGCTGTAGGTATGCTAGTTCTTATGTTTCCACATCTGCGAAAGATTGGGCGCAGATGCGAACAGTTGATCGCAGAAGAGCAAGTAGGCTTGGATGGGGAAGATCGCAGAAACGGAAATTGGAGCGCATTTGCGGCCCCGCAGAAGCGAGGGCCTTGGGCGCAGAAGCGAGGAGGAGCGCAGAAGCGCATTTGGCTTCGTACATGCGGTTGCGCAGAAGCGGATGGAGATCTGCAGGTGCGAGGAGTCGACTGGCTAGTGGATTCCGCAGAAGCGGAGCTCGTGTCGCAGAAGCGACGCTGCAAAAGCGGCTCTTGTGTCTGCAGAAGCGGAATGATTAGGCAGAAGCTTAAATCGAGGGTTTGGTCGTTTTGTTCATATTTTGAGATGTGGGACTCGGATTGAGGCGATTTTTGGAGACAAATTTTATCACAGGGATTGGGGTAAGTGTTGTAAACTAGGTTTTGATTATATTTCGATATTTTATCTTTATTTTGGTAATTGGATTATGAGCTTTAAAGAGAAAATTAAGGATTTTAGTCTAAAATATGATAGAGCGAGTTTTTGAGTTTTGAATATATGACTCGGAGTTGGAGTTGAGTGAAACTAGTATGGTTGGACTCGTAATTAAATGGGTTGTCGGATTTTTTGAGTTTCATCGGTTTCCGAGGCGCGGGGCCGGGTTGGGCTTTCGGATCGATTTCGGATTTTTGATTAAGATTCGACCTTTATCGATTGGAATTGTTTCCTTGGGCCTTATTTGATGTATTTGAGTTTCTTTTGGCTAGATTCGAGCCATTTGGACGCACGGGATGGTATTTTGGAGCATCACTTGGCTTGCTCGGTATTGGAATTGGCTTGATCGAGATAAGTAACACTTCTAAACTTAGTGCGAGGGTATGAAACCCCGAATTTCGTGTTATGTGTTTGCTGTTGAGGTGACGCATATGCTAGGTGACGGGCGTGTGGGCGTGCACCGTGTGACTTGTAACTCCATTATTTCTGTGGTGCTGTGTAGTTACCTGAACTTATCTGTAATCATGAAATCTCTACGTACTAGAGTTATTGAGCTATGATCCATGTTAGAAACCATATCTGGGCTACATGTTTATTCTGTTAGGACCCACTGAGGTCATTACTGCTGTTGAGTTATTTGTTTACATTGCAATTTCATACTCAGTCATGTTCATTCACTGCATATCATACCTCAGTCTCTGTTCTTATTTATTGATACATCATATCATCATTTTGGGCTAGTTTCATTACATAGTGAACCCGAGAGACTGGAGAAATTGATGACTGAATAAGACCAAGGGCATGATTATGAGGTTATCGATACTATAGCACGTGAGTTGTCCGTGCAGCACGTGAGTTGTCCGTGCAGCAGGTGAGTTGTCCGTGCAGATCCAGATACTGCTACTATGGCACATGAGTTATCTGTGCAGCACGTGAGTTGTCCCTGCGGATCCAGATATTGATGCTATAGCACGTGAGTTGTCCAATTTCGAATAGCGGTCCCGAATTCAAGTTGATTCTATTTTGACTCTTTCTCAGAGAAAGACGATCAAACAATTCCGTATAGCGCTTGGGTTGAAGGAGCCCCTCTGGAGTCTGCACACACACCTAGTGAGCGCAGGTACCTATTGAGTGCGAGTGCAAGTGCTGAGTGATTAGGACGACTGCTAAAAAGTTTCGGAAGGAAAATCACAATTTTACAAACTTACTCATATTTTGGTGTTTTCGGTAAAAGATTTGGGTTTTCATTATACCTGAAAAGTATGTCTATTTTCTGAAACTGTGAAGGAGCAGAACATTTTATTTCTGAGTTGTTTCCAGTACCACTTTTGTTATATTGTTAAGAGCTGTTGTTGGCTATTGGTGTTGGACTTTGACCTGTGTTCCAGCTCGTCACTACTTTCAACCTAAGGTTAAGTTTGTTACTTATTGATTACATGGGGTTGATTTGTGCTTATTTACACTTCTGCACCTTGCGTGCAGATGTTGGATGCTGATGCTGTTGTGCACGGCGGGAGCTGGATTTAGAGACGTACCTGTGTTCCGGTTATAGCTGCCTCTTGATCTTGGTAGCTTTAGAATTTTAATCTTTTCATGTATATTTCAAACAGATGATGTATTTTATTTCATACCAGCTTGTAAACTCTAAATCTTAAAAGCCCATGATTTGTGCTACCAGTCCTTGGGAATTCTTGTATAACAATTCAGATACATTATCATTTCTTCTCTTAATAAATATCATTTGAACTGGTATTGTTAACGGTCTTACCTAGCTGGTTGGGTTAGGTGTCATCATGACTAGATAGATTTTGGGTCGTGACAGCTCTGCAGAAAAGCAACAAATGCAAAAACATTATGCAGAAACGCCAAAACACCATGCAAAAATACACAAACGCTGTGCAAAAATACAAAAATACTGTGCAGAAAGTAGGAAATACCGAAATGTTGTGCACAAACCCAAAAATTGTCGAAATATTGGGCAAAAATGCAAAAATACCGTGCAAAAATGCTGAAATACTGTGCAAAATGCAGAAACACTATGCAAAAATGCTGAAAATGCATAAATACAGTGCAGAAATACAGAAATAGTGTGCAGAAATGCAATGCTAGAATGCCGAAACTCTATGCAGAAATGCAGGAGCACTATGCAATAATTCTGAAAATGTAGAAATGTTGTGCAAAAACGCAAAATTCCGTGCAGAAAGCAGAAAATGCAGAAACGCAGTGCAGAAATACCGAAAAATACAGAAATGCGAAAACACTATGCAGCAATGTCGAAATACCTTCAGAAATGCAAAAAATACAGACATGCTATGCAAAAATCAGAAATACCTGCTCCAATATCTATATGTTTCCTCAATTTTGCTAGTCCACAATCTTCTTTAGCTAGAAATGAACCACCTAGTAGTAATAAAAGAAGAAACGTGTTATTTACTTTAAAACTTTTCTTAACACTCCAGATAATACAATGATAACATTATCTAGGTAAACTTCCCATTCACTCCTATGATAGTTTATTTCAAAAGTAGAGGACTTAAACTTCTTTCCATATATGGTGATGTGATGCGCTATAGTTCCTCATGTTATGACAATAACTTGAGGCACAATAAATAGTACTAATTAAATGATTCAAGAAACCAAATAAGATTAAAATACTTTACATATGCAGCTTTAAATTTTAACAGAAAAGGGTCAAAAATAACCAATCAATTAATTTCTACCAATACTAAAAGAAACTCTGGAATATAAAGTGAACAGAGAAAAGAGCATAAGAAAAAAATATATATTAGAACTTGATAAATTAGACAAGAATTCATCGACAAATAAATGTCATCAATTTGACATCTAAAATATGAGTTTGTAATGTGTCTCTAGTTGCTAATCAAGCAAATGACTGAACTATTTTTCTAGATGAACATTGTACAAGCATTCAACTTCTGAATTAGAATCAAACTCATTACGTATCCTCAACATCAACCTCATCTTCCAGTTCAATTTTAGTTTGTTGAACAAGAAATCCTTCTAGAGGCACATCAATTACGATTGCAGGTACATCACTCCTTATTAAAACAACTTCACCATCATCATTCGGTATAGATGGGTCCATCGAATGTTTATACAGCTCATTAGTGAGGAGCATCAAATTCAATTTGGTCACGTATGTTAAACAAGTCTCTCGGGACAGTCTTTATAACATAATGTTTGTCTTGATCATATGGATCTTGCACATAGAAGCATTGGTGTGCTTGGGATGCTAGCACGAAGGACTCTTCTTGGTAGCATTTCTTGATGAAGTAGATATGAGTAAGACCATAAATATCTTCTTCAGCCTCATACCACTTACACTTAAACAACACAATCTTAAAATAGCCATAACAATCTAACACAATGATATCAACTTTTCTACCTTAATAAGTCAAATTTGCATCAACCGAGTTTTTATCCTTTGAGCTTGTAAAAGTTGTAGTTAATGCAACTAATGTAACACCACTATTTTGTGTTTTACGCCTTGCATCATGCTGTCTCGTATGGAATCTATATCCACTAATGAGATATCCATAATATCTTTTAGCAATTGACTTTTTTCCTCTAGACAAATCTTTTATCAAATCAGGCAAATCCTCATGCAAAACACGACTTTCAAACTATTGAGAGAAGTTTTGACTATGATTCTTGGCCTTGCTCTATTTAAATCTCATGACTATTAATTTTAAGTTCATATACTCTACACAACAGGTATTATTATTTGTTAGCAAAAAAATAAATAATATAATTTAAAATTTATCGATATAAAAGAAAATACAACAAATGAGTTAAATTACCTTACATATTCATGAATTTCATCACAATTGGTTGCATTATTAAAATGTATCTGCAGATTGGTCCTTATTCTTTGACATATTGTTCCTTTTGACTCAATAGGTTTCAGGACTTTATCCCCTAAAAAATTCCTCAGAAACTCACAAGAAATTATATACTATTTCATGTGAGGGTTCTAAGTATAAGCTAAATACTTCAATTTTTCTTGAAGCTTACACATTTTTAAATCTTACCACAATCTCGTCAGGCTGTGTCTGTATGTTTATTTTTTTTTACAAAAATATTCTTTAAGATATTGAATATACATGGTCTTAAACAATTTGTTACTTCAACATTAATTTTTTTAAGCGCATGGCTCAAAGGTCAAAGTAATAATTTTTACACACTTGGGGCAACTAATTAAGTTACTAACCAAGAAAAAGATAAGTCCTCTCTCCGCTGCAGCGAGCAGATTTATATCCTCTTCAAAAATTCTTAGCCCACAACTCTGATATATGATAATGCTCGAACAAAAGGCTTAACATAAATATGAGAGCAGATGCAAAAGTCGTGTTAAAAGAATTACTAATAGAGAAGAATGAGAATTAAAGAGAGTATTTTAATTATGTATGTGATTGAAGTGGGACATTTCCTTCTTTTCTTTTCTGGTTGATAGCATTTTGTGTATCTTTTATCCTTTAGAATTATATGTCATAATGGACATACTGCTGATATTGTAATTGTTAGGTTTCGTAAATGGGTGTGAATGGAAAATGGAAGAGGCATCTTTTGAATTGCATATCTTCATCTCACCCTTTTATTGTCTATAAACTTAGAGGCTTAGCCTCATTTTTCAGACATGGAAAATCTGAAAACGTCTCCCCTCTTTTCTACATTGTTGCATTATTTTTCAAAATAAATATATCAGTTTTAAGTGTGATTTGTTCCGTTTGTTGAGTTCGCTGAAGTTTTGTAATTTTGATTGCCAGTATTACAGAATAGTTTTTCCGTTCTATCCTGGGAGGAAGTAATCCATAACCTTGGACAACAGTGAAGGGATTAAATTCCTTAAGGACACACAAGCAACTTGTGGACTCGAAAATTATTTTATGTTTTGTTTTACTGAACTAACATTTCTTTACTTCTTTGATTTTCTGATTTCGAATACAGATTACTAAGAATCTTAAGGAATCTAATGTGCACATTCACTTTATTACAACGAGTGTAATATCTTTCAAAAATTTCAAGACAGTGATACATGGCAGCTAAGTGCAACAATAATGAAATCAAATGCATCCTCTCAGGGCCACAGTCACTCAGCCCTCCCATTCACTCAGCACTCGGCTCTCGCACTCAATAGGTACTTGCGCTCACTAGAGGGTGTGTACAGACTCCGGAGGGGCTTCTTCAGCCCAAGCGCCATAATCAACACCGACAACTCACGTGCTGCACGGACAACTCACGTGCTACACGGACAACTCACGTGTTATAGTACCAATATCTGGATCCGCACGAATAACTCACATGCTGCACGGGTAACTCACGTGCTATAGTATCAATATCCTCACAATAAGGGCCCTCGGCCTCACTCAGTCATCAATCTCTCCAGCCTCTCGGGCTCTCAGTAACCATGAAAATCAACCCAAACAGAAATGATATAATGTATCAACAAGGAACAATATAGACTGAGATATAATATACAAGTAAAATTGAGACTGAGTACAACACAGCAATTTAGCAGATAGGTTAACATGTGCACGACCTCTGAGGGCCCCTTCAGTATCAACACATGGCCTAAACATGATTTCTTAACAGAATTTGCAGCTCAATTTCTATAACATACGAAGAATTTACAAACATCAATCGATTAATCATCTATACAGTTTCGTGGAATGGACCAAGTCCAATTCCTACGGTGCACGCCCACACGCCCGCCACCTAGCATGTGCGTCACCTCAATACCAATCACATGACACATAATCCGGGATTTCATACCCTCGGACCCACGTCTCGAAATTCTATAAAAGTCACAAAACTCGAAAGCCCATTCAACCACGAGTCCAACCATACCAAATTTGTCAAAATCCGACACCAAATCTTCACCCAAATTCCCAAATCAAACTCTCCAAATCCCTAGCCTCAAACTCCAAATTTACACCTTAAATACATACCAACTAGGTGGGAAAATCTGGGGAAGCAATATTATTGATGAAAAATGAGCACAAGGGACTTACCTTAAGAATCCCCTCGAAAACCTTCTCAAGAATCGACCAAAACCGTGCTTGTAATGTTTGAAATGAAGCCAAAATCGCGAACCTTTATTTTAATAATCTGCCCAGCACCTCTGCTTCTGCGGAAACTTAACCGCTTCTGCGACATCGCAGAAGCGACACTACACACGCATCTGCGGCTCGTTCCGCTCCTACGGTCCCTCACTTCGCTTCTGCGGACTCGCTTCTGCTAGAGTCCAAGCTGCCTCTGCGGACCAGGCCCATCTACCTAGTTTCGCTTCTGCGGTTCCCCTGCCGTATTTGCGGCCACGCAGATGTGGAAAACCCTATCGCACCTACGCTCCTTCTGCTTCTGCGCATCTCTCACTGTACCTGCGGCCACGCAGGTGCGGAAACTTCCTCGTACCTGCGATCACCTACACAATCCCCTCCAAACCGCTTCTGCGCATCACAGCCCGCACCTGCGAGCTCACACTTGCGATCAAAGCTCCGCATGTGCGGTTACACCAGCAGATGTCCAACTTCAACAATCTCAAAACCTCAACTTTTGATCCGTTAACCATCCGGACTCAACATGAGGCCCCCGGGACTTCAATCCAACATACCAACAAGTCCTAAAATCTCCTACGAGCTTAGTCGAGCCCTCAAATCACATCAAATAACTTCCAAAATACGAACCGCACCCTAATTCAAGCCTATTGAAACTAAGGAAATTCAACTTCTACAAACGACGCTGAAACCTATAAAAACACGTCCGATTGATCCCAAATTTTACACACAAGTCACATTTGAGATTGCGGACCTACTCCAATTTCCGAAATCAGAATTCGATCCAGATAACAAAAAGTCCACTCCCAGTCAATCTTTCCAAAATCCAACTTTCGTCATTTCAATCCTAATCTACGGACCTCCAAATCACTATCCGGACATGCTCCTAAGTCCAAAGTCACCCAGCGGAACTAACGGAACCATCAAAACTCTATTCCAGAGTCGTTTACACAAAGATCAACATTCGGTCAATCATTTCAACTTAAGCTTTCCACCATGACACTAAGTGTCTCAATTCATTCCGAAAACTCTCCGGACCCGAACCGACTACCTCGGCAAGTCGCATAACATCTATGAAGTACAAAATGAGCAGTAAATGGGAAAATGGGGCTACAACTCTCAAAATGACCGGCCGAGTCATTACAGGCAGACTCCACGTCGGTTCAAATAATTTACTTCACACACTTGTGAAGTTATTTATTGTTAGGGATATAATGGATATGCCCTATATCCAATCTCATATTTGATGATTTGAACATATTTTGTGAGTGTTATTTGATATAAAAATATATGGCATTTGATATTCTTTTATCATAGTTATCATAAATTGCTTGATTAATTTAATAATGTCCTTGATTAAATTTTGAGATTTGTCATCATGATGGAGATCATGATAATGAGAGTAAAGTCTCTTACAATTCAATCTAAATTTATTCTTGATCATAGGTTTATTAATCTGGACATTAATAATCTGGTTAGATCAATATTTATATGATCATCTTTATGGGATAAAGATTAGTTGTTCTCATTAACTAAATTACATAAATAGATGATACATATAGAGATATGATCATTGAACCGACTCATTGGATAATTCCTAATGGTTAGAATTACCATAAATTGTCAATAGGATATTCTCTTGAAGAATGTGATGTAAGAGTTTTCTTTGACCAGAGATCATCATTGTAATTGACAAGTTATTTATTGTGCTTTGATATTAGACACCTATGGCCTTAGGGAGATAGTTGAAAGGATGTTGGGTACGATCAAATACTTTTAGAATAAGTGATTGATCAAGATGGAATCTATCAACTCCTGGTAATGAGTTTAAGCTCCATGTTGTCATGAATTATAAACGACCAAACTAAGAACTTGGCCAGGCAATTGAATAAGAACAAAAGAGTTTCTTAGGTCATTCAATGGTCGATTATATTTGACATGAACGCATAGTTGGTCGCCTAATAGGATTTGACAGTTGAACCATATCCTAGGGTGATCCAAAGCTATAAGGACAGAAGGAATCGCTACATTATTCTTCTACTAGTTCTTGAGAGTAAATTGCATACTTCATGATATCCGGTCATTAAGGAGTGTTGCTAGATGCCACCCTTGATTAGTATATTGATGTGATAAATTTACTACCGGCTTAGTATTGAACCTATGGGGTTGCACACAAACGAGTGTCTGATATTTGCTAAAGGATTATTACTTTATTATTTGATTATTAAATTGAAGAATCTAATTAGTCAAATAGATTTAGTTATTAGTCCAAATAAAATATTAATATATTCTTTGCTAACACAGAAGATATAATTAATATTGTGAATAAATTGAAGTTTTTTATTTGGAATAGAAAATTAAATTATCTCTTGGTTAAAATATACAACAACAACAATAACATACTAGTATTATCCCACGCCGTGGGGTCTGGGGAGGGTAGTGTGTACGCAGACCTTACCCCAACCTTGTGAGGATAAAGAGATTGTTTCCAATAGACCCTCGGCTCAGGAAAGCATAAGCACCACATTAATGAAAATACAGACAAGAAGAGACAGTATCAAAAATTCATATAAAAACTAAATAAAAACAACAAGAAAGTAAGGTGATCAACAATGAAAAAAAACAACGGTTAGGCATAAAAACGTACTACCAACAGAAAGCGAAACTGCGTGTCAATACTACTGTTATGAACACTCTAGACTACCTACTCTACTACCCTAATCCTCGACCTTCATACCTTCCTATCAAGGGTCATGTCCCCGTTCAGCTAAAGCTATGCCATGTCTTGCCTAATCACCTCTCTCCACCTCTTCTTTGGACGACCTCTACCTCTCCGTAGGCCTTCTAATGTCAACCTCTCACACCTCCTCACTGAGAAGTCTGTGCTCCTCCTCCTCACATGACCAAACCACCTAAGCCGCACTTCTCGCATCTTGTCCTCAATAGCGGCCACACCCACCTTGTCATGAATAACCTCATTTCTGATCCTATCTAACCTGGTGTGCTCGCACATCCATCTCAACATCCTCATCTCTGCTACCTTCATCTTCTGGACATGAGCGATCTTGACTGGCTAACACTCAGCCCTATACAATATTATTGGTCTGACCACCACTCTATAGAATGTACCCTTAAGTTTCGGTGGCACCTTCTTGTAACAAAAAACACCTGAAGCGAGTCTCCATTTCATCCATCCCGCCCCAATATGATGTGTGACACTTCATCAATCTCCCTATTGTAACGATCCGACCGGTTGTTTTGAGCTCTAGCGAGTCGTTCGGCGGTTTGAGGCCTTGAGTAGCTTCACTTCGGGTATTATGACTTGTATGTGTTGTCAGATTAATTTCAGGAAGTTCGGAGTTAATTTGGAAAGAAAATTCTAAATTCGGAAGCTTTAAGTTGGAAGAGTTGACCAAGGTTTGTCTTTTGAGTAAACGATCTCGGAATCGGGATTTAAAGGTTTCAATAGGTCTGTATGATGATTTTTCACTTGGGCGTATGTTCGGGTCGAGTAGCGGGTGGCCAGGGAGCATTTGGGCGCTTATTATGGAAGGTTAGCATTTTGAAGGATTAAAAATTTCCTAAGTTTGGTTTGCAATGGATTTAGATGTTATCGGTGTCCATTTAGGATTCCGAGCTTAGGAATAGTTTTGTATGGTGATTTTGCTCTTAGGAGCATGTCCGGATATTGATTTGGAGGTCCGTAGGTTATTTCGGCGTCAATTGGAGAAAGTTGGAAATTGGATGATTTTTGGGTAGTTTGACCGGGAATAGACTTTTTGATATCGGGATCAGATTCCAATTCCAGAAGTTAGAGTAGGTATGTAATGTCAATTAGAACTTGTGTGAAAATTTTGGGATCAATCGGACATTGATATGATAGGTTTCGGTGTCGGATGTATAAGTATGAAGTTTTAAAGTTTATTGAGCTTGAATTGGGGTCTGACTCGTGGTTTTAGCATTATTTTATGTGATTTAAAGGATCGACTAAGTTTGTTTGATGTTTTAGGACTGGTTGGTATATTTGGTTGAGGTCCCCGGGGCCTTGGGTGGTTTCCGGACGGTTAACGGATCAATTTGGACTTGTGTGAATGGCTGAAGCGCACCAGCTCTGGTGTGATCACACCTGCGCAAGATTGACCATAGGTGCGAGGTCGCAGAAGCGAGCATTTGGGCGCAAAAGAGGACCTAGAGAAGGTGGCATGTGGTCGTAGGAGTGATGCAAAGACCGTAGAAGCGGAGCCGCGCGCATAAGCGGAGAAAGGTCTGCAAAAGCGGACACGCAGAAGCGAAAATCTCCAGCTCAGAAGCGGCTGGCTTCGCAGATGCGCAAGGGAGACTCGCACCTGCGAAGGCGCTGAAGTAGATTTATTTTTGCAGGGCAGGGGGCTTTGCAAAAGCGATGAATGTGTCGCAAAAGTGACGCCGCAGATGCGCACAATTGGCCGCAGAAGCGAAACTAGGCAGATTATTAAGGGGTCGAACTTGGTCTTTTTCCCCATTTCGTTTTGGATTTTTGGAGCTCGATTTTTGCGCAACTTTGAGGAGTTTTCGTCATGTAACATAAGGTAAGTAATTTTCCACTTACTCTGAGCTAAATGTAAGGTTTATATGTGGATTTAAAGAAGAAAATTTAGGAAAATTGTGGGATTTTGGCAAGAAAACCTAGATTTGATAATTTTGGATTTTTACCACGAAATTGGACATGGAATTTGGAAAAAATCATATATTTGAGTTTGTGGTGTTATGGGCAAATTTTATCTTCTAAAATTTTCGGAATCCGGGCACGTGAGCCCGATGGTTGATTTTATAGACTTTTCAAGCGGAGCTGGGAATTAACATAAATTGATCAATTATAGGTATGAGAGTATATCTTGATCGATTTGCACGTTTGTTTGAATAGTTTTGGATCGACAGAAATCGGTTTGAGGTGTTAGAGAGGCTTTGGAGTCGCTTATGGAACTTCAGAGCACGGTAAGTCTCATGTCTAACTCTGTGAGGGCGAAACTACTCCTAGGTCATGTATTTGTTATGTGTTACTTGTTTTGGGGGCTACGTACGTACCAGTGATGAGAGTCTGTGCATAGCTAGATTCATGTTATGTCTGGGTAGACTTAGGTTCCCGCCATGCTATAACTGTACTATTTGAGTTGTCTCTTGCCCATTAAATTCCTTCATGTTACGTTGCGACTTGAGACTAGACTTGTGTAGAGTGATAATCTAGCTATTGTATAGATTAGACTCTCTTCATGTTTAGCCGCGACTTTAATTGTACTCTCCTTACAAAATTCGCTCGCGTTATGCGTTCTCATTGAAACATTCCCTTAAAATCTATAACTCACACGACTATTGGTGAGTGGGTTCAAGGACCCGTCAAGCTTCTTATTCTAATGGGATCAGGCCGTTCGCCTCGGCAGGATAAATACATTCATGGTTCGTGTCGTTCGACCCTCGGCAGTGCGCACACTATGATGGATCGGGTCGTATGCCTCGGCAGGATTTATGTACCACACTCTCATGGGAGCGGGCCATTCTCCTTGGCAATAAAATAGATGTATCTATGGGTTGGTAATGTTATGATGGATCGGGTCGTATGCCTCGGTATTTTTATAAAATACTCTTATGAAATCGTGCGTAATAATTGGCAAGAAGCCAGCATATCTGTGAGCTTGTTCCTGATTGAACTGTGACGACCTATCTGCTAAGGTCAATTATATATATACTCTGATTGAGGAGGTAGCTACTAGCTGAGAATTAGAGTCATTGCTGAGAGTAGGATTGTACCACATATTTAATTTCGTTATTTCGTTTATCTACTCTGACTCCCGGTTTACTTCTACTGTATATATCATATTGGACCACTAGTAAGTATTGATGTCGACCCCTCGTCATTACTTCTCTGGGGTTAGACTAGATACTCACTGGGTACGCATTGATTTACGCACTCATACTACACTTGCTGCATTTTTTGTGCAGGTACTTATATGTTTGGTGGTCTATTAGGCGCAGAGACACGACCATTGCGGGGACTTTAGCGTGAGCTGCATTTCACGCTCCGATCCACAGCCTGCAGAGCCTCCATCAAAGTTATTTATATATCTTGTCTAATATGTATTCCAGACAGATATTATATTTTATTTTATTTCCTAGTTGATGCTCATGCACTTATGATACCGGGTTTTGGGGATTTCCTTCAAGTTATTCATTATTGTGGATCACGTAAATATTTTTTTATTTACTCTGAAATTCTCTTTTATACTGTTCAATTAGAGAAAATGATGGTTTCAGAATACTAAAATGAGTAATTAAATTGGTAAATCACCGCTGGCTTACCTGACGGCGGCATTGGGCGCCATCACGACCTATAGAGGATTTTTGGTCATGACAGCTTGGTATTAGAGCGTTAGGTTCACTTAGGTCTCATGATTCATGAGCAAGTCTAGTAGAGTCTTGCGGATCGGTTCGAAGACGTCTGTACTTTTCTTCAAAAGGCTACAGGGCTGTTAGGAGCACTTCCCTTCATGATTTCCTCATCGTGTGATTTGTTTCCATTGAGGCTTGTGCCTTTATTTCCTTCCTACTCAATATTATGCGACGCGAAGTGCTTGTAGTCAATTGGCCGTCCAGGAGTTTGTATTAGTACTGCCGACGTGGTGTAGGATGTTTTCCCCTGCGTGTTCGGGCAGGCTATTATCGTCGCCTTACGGAAGGATGTTCTTTTGTTCTAGCTCAGTATCCGTATGTTCTATAGTTTCGAGACTGTACACGGACTGCTACGATGTCTATGCGTTATTGTCGCAGAATGTTGGTGTGTGGTAAGGTGCTCGGTTATGTGTCAAGGCAGTGAATGACTCGAAAGGAGGATTTCTCAGTGCATGATTTAGAGGTTCAACATTTAATTCCAGCGGAGGAACGACAATCGGACTATGGATGTCTAGGTTTGCTTGATGAAGTGATGAGGCTTGGTATTTTCGAGCGTGGTGGAAATTCTCATTTGTGATGTGGTGTTATCGTCCTTGTTCGAACGCATTAAGGTTCGTCGGTGTTATAGTCTTCTTTGATTTTAGCCTTTTGAGGCAGGGTGTTGTGGAATGGTGCTTAAGACGATGTTGTCAAAAATAGCAGTGTGCAGCGGTTCAGAATCGAATTGGTATTTCTAATGTTGATGGCTTGAGGAAAATAATCCTCTAGGAGGCGTAGAGCCGGTAACAATTTATTGGTTCAGGTGCTGCAGAGATGGATTTTGATTTGATGCAACATTTGGGCAGCAAAGTATGAGGGGAGACATGGGGGGGAAGAGTTTCGCGGTGGTTGAAGTGCTAGCAAGTCAAGTATGAGAAGCAGAAGTTGAGAAGTTGCTTAAAGGAGATGGTTTAACCAAAGTAAGAGTGGCAGAGTAGCATATGGATTCTGTGGTAGGGAGCCACTTGTTTGAAGAAAGTTCAGATCATGGTGGAAAAATGACTAGGTCTACGAATTGTATTTGGGATGTTGGCTACTGTACTGAGGAACATTGAATACATCAGAAAGAAGTTTGCTTGAAATGAAGTGGAATGCAATGTGACTTCGAGTTTGGAATGTACTGTCGGACTTTCAGTTGATGTCAATGGGAAATAAACGGAATTGTACAGCTGGTGGATGAGCACGAACCCAGGAGGGCCTACTGATTTCGTAGTAGTTGTACCAGTGCAGCATCGTTGGAAGGTGTCGGCATGGAATTCCACAAGTGGGTTATCTCTTGTGAGCAGAGTAGCGGTTGTGCAATTTTGATGAAGTTTCGATGAAGAGTTCTACTTACTATCCACCGGGAGGTCGAAAAGGCGATCATGCCTAATAATTTAGAATGTTCATGAAAAGTTTAATAAGAAACTACAAGAAATTTGGGGGGACAATTATGGGAGATCATGGTAATTAGGAAGGAGGAATCTTGGTGGGTTCCAGGGTTATGTGATTGTGGCTTCAAGCTAAGTGGGGGAGCCCCACTGTCTATGATTGGATCACGTGCTTGTCTGCTTGTGCGCTTTCGGGCTATCGGTGTATTGGTAAGCTATTATGACTGAGGAAAGAAAACATCAACGGTAATTCGAGCAAAGGATTTGAGGAATGTGTGCTATTTTTGGCCTTATCGATTCATGTTCAGCTTTTTGGGAAGACTTGGAGCTTATGCTTTTGTGGATGTGATGTACAAGGAAAAGAGTTCAGCCGGTTGCTTCTTCGAGATGGTGTTTATGTGCTAGTAGAGCAATGTAGTCTTGTCATATTCGGGACCGGATCAGAGTGAGTGACTTTCGACAACATTCCTAGTGGGTTCAAGAATTAAAGTGCAGTATTGGAGTAAAGGAAGAAATAACTTCAGATTCGCGGAAGGTCTTGCAGAATGGGTGCACCAATTGGAGATGCTATTGTGCGCATAAGGAGAGTATGAGATAGTTCATGAGTATTGAGACAGTGTGATCTCGCGATGTTGGTTACTCGGGATCAGTGCAGATTGGGTTCGTTACATTTTGAATGGAGCTATTATTATTTATAAGGCAAGTCCAGAGTAAATTGGAAGAAATTGGACAGGTTAGTAATGGTTGAATCAACATGATTGTGGCGATGATCAGTTCCTTCAACATGTGAAGTTATACATGTGGTTTGTGGTTGTACGCGCGGGCTTGACAGCCACCACAACTTGATTGATTTGGGAGGTGTTTAATTCAAATGGCCTTGTGGTGTAAATGGATTCCAGAGGAGTCATGGCGGATTAGATCACGGCTTGAGGTTGTATTTTCTGCGGTGTGGGAATTCAGTTGCGTGTTGTATAGGCTCTTCAGAAATGATCTAAGTGAAAGGTTTCTAACCAATGAAGTGTTATTCTACTGGTAGTTCAGGGGCTATGATGAATTCGTATATTCTCGCGTAGTGGCATGATAGGCACGGTGAGCGGCATGGGAATTTGAAAGTTAAGGACCAAGGTTGCAGTTCGGTGTTGACAAGAATATCAAGAGCTCAGAGGAGCCAGGAAGAATTAGATGTTCAAAGTAAGCTGACATTATCCTAGTGTCTCTTGGGAATGGTGATCTGTGGAAGGAGCATTGTATATTGATTGCAGATTCTTGATCTGC
This sequence comes from Nicotiana obtusifolia, assembly GCA_002018475.1. Taxonomy (NCBI): domain Eukaryota; kingdom Viridiplantae; phylum Streptophyta; class Magnoliopsida; order Solanales; family Solanaceae; genus Nicotiana; species Nicotiana obtusifolia. Next base: position 19,922 of record MCJB01048504.1, read on the forward strand.
TTTACAGAATTAGTACAGTTGGTGGTATGGATGTGCGGACTTGGCTACCTGCGGGGAAGGTCGTGGGAGCGTACCCCACAGGGAGATTAGTATAAGTGTGACATGCTAGTCACTTGATTGTTAAAGATCGAAACCAAGTACGGAGATTTTGGTACTATGGTTAATGTGAGAGTTTATGCGTGGAAGGCGCTCTATTCCTTTGTTTGTGAACTGTGGGGGTTGTGCCGGATTGAGACGGCTTGATTGCTTGCACCTGTGTTGAGGTCCCATGTAGCTTGTGGTGTCATATGAGCAGGATTGCTCTCGAGATGCATGTCATTTATCGCACCTTATTCATGCTTGGGTTTCGTGGCATATTGCGCTATCCGTCTCCCCAGAGTTGTATTTTTACACTTGGCGTGCTTGTAGCTGATATTCGGTATTCCGTAAGTAGAAGCGCTATGGCTTGATAGGTATGTCCTTACTTATTGTTATGAGTGGATCGGGTGGCACGTCGCCACGGGTACGTTATTTGGATCGGGTTGCACGCCGCAACGGTATCATATTTGGATCGAGTTGCATGCCACAACAGTGTTATGTTGACTATAGTTCCTTATATATATTCCTGCGTATTTTGTTTTTCATTCTTTGAGAAGGGTTTGTAATATCTGTTCGACCGTTTTATTCGTTACGCGGGCTGGATAATTCTTTTCTAGAGTTCGTTCCTCCTTATGTGTAATATTCGAGTTGTAGCTTGTTAGCGCATTGATGGAGACATATGAGATCTGAGTCAGTGTTTGAGGATGGCTCATCGCCTGAGCAGTTTGTACTGTGTGAGACGTGATTATTGGACCTGAAATTAGTGCAATCGGATTTATATAAGGTACATTAAAGGGAAAATATCGTTATTCAGTTCAGAATGAGGTAATGGTTCTTATCAGGAGGAGAGACTCCATGAATTATTGATTCGGCAAGTGGTTACGAGTTTCGGCACGTCTCTTTCATCATGGCAGTATTGCGAGAGTTGGAACAAGATTATATGTCATGAGATGTATTGCGGGCATCGGATTCGTGAAATTACAATTATTATGGTCGGAGGATGTTATTATGGGCAACTGACTTATGTGGTGAATGGTGTGATTTCAGCATAGATGCATGATCATGTTTTGGTACAGTGTGTGGTGATTGGTATGGTGTTCGTATGTTATCAGGACCTGTAGAGGAATTCGGAGGTTGGAATTTGGTCCTAAGGTTTATTGGCTAAATAAAAGGGAGGATCTTCAGTGGGATTCGAGCTAATGTGTTCAACTGGATTGTGGTGGCAGGGGTAGGCGCACGAGGTGTTAAACAGTGATTTTGGACTACCCCGGAGCAGTCCTTACTCCTTAGCAAGTTCGAGGAAGAACGTATGTTTAAGTGGGGGAGAATGTAATGACTCGATTGGTCTTTTTGAGCTCTAGTGCGTCGTTTGGCAGTTTGAGGCCTTGAGTAACTTCACTTCAGCTATTATGACTTGTACATGTGGACATAATTTAATTTCGGAAAGTTCGGAGTTGATTTGGAAAGAAAATACTAAATTCAGAAGCTTTAAGTTGGAAGAGTTGACCAAGGTTTGATTTTGAGTAAACGACCTCGAAATCGGGATTTGAAGGTTCCAATAGGTCCGTATGATGATTTCGGACTTGGGAGTATGTTCGGGTCGAGTAGCGGGTGGCCCGGGAGTATTTCAGCGCTTATTATGGAAGGTTGGCATTTTGAAGGTTTAAGAATTTCCTAAGTTTGGTTTGCAGCGGATTTAGATCTTATCAGTGTCCGTTTGGGATTCCGAGCCTTGGAATAGTTGCGTATAGTGATTTTGGTCTTAGAAGCGTGTCCGGATGTTGATTTGGAGGTCTGTAGGTTATTTCGGCGTCAATTGGCGAAAGTTGGAAATTGGATGATTTTTGGGAAGTTTGACCGGGAGTAACTTTTTGATATCGGGATAGGATTCCGATTCTAGAAGTTGGAGTAGGTCCATAATGTCAATTAGGATTTGTGTGCAAAATTTGAGATCAATCAGACTTGATATGATAGGTTTTGGCGTCGGATGTAGAAGTATGAAGTTTTAAAGTTCATTGAGCTTGAATTGGGGTGAGACTCGTGGTTTTAGCGTTGTTTGATGTGAATTAAAGACTCGACTAAGTTCGTATGATGTTTTGGGAATGGTTGGTATATTTGGTCGAGGTCCCAAGGGCCTCGAGTGATTTCCAGATGGTTAACAAATCAATTTGGACTTGTGTGAATGGCTGAAGTGCACCAGATCTAGTGTAATCGCACTTGCGCAAGATTAACTGCAGGTGCGAGCTCGCAGAAGCGAGCATTTGGGCGCAAAAGCGGACTTGGAGAAGGTGGCATGTGGTCGCAGGAGCGATGCAAAGACCGTAGAAGCGGAGCCGCTTATGCTGAGGAAGGAGCGCAGAAGCGAAATGAGGCCTGGGGTAAAGGCGCGCAGAAGCAGAGAAAGGTCCGCAAAAGTGGACACACAGAAGCGGAAATCTCCAGCACAGAAGCGGCTGACTTCGCAGATGCACAAGGGAGACTCGCACCTGCAAAGGAGCAGAAGCGGATTTATTTCCGCAGGTGCGAGAGTGCGACTGGGCACGGGGCCTCACAGAAGCGATGAATGTGGCGCGGAAGCGATGCCGCAAATGTGCACAATTGACCGCAGAAGCGAAACCGGGCAGATTATTAAGGGGTCGAACTTGATCTTTTTTCCCATTTCGTTTTGGATTTTTGGAGCTCGGTTCTTGGTGTGATTTTGAGGAGTTTTCATCATGTAACATAAGGTAAGTAATTTCCCACTTATTGTGAGCTAAATCTAAGGTTTATATGTGGATTAAAGAAGAAAATTTAGGAAAATTGTGGGATTTTGGTAAGAAAACCTAGAATTGATAATTTTGGATTTTTATAACGAAATTGGATATGAAATTTTTAATAAATCACATTTTTGAGTTTGTGGTGTTATGGGTAAAGTTTATCTTCAAAAATTTTTGGAATCGGGGCACGTGGGCCTGAGGATTGATTTTATAGACTTTTCAAGCGGAGTTTGGAATTAACATAAATTGATCAATTATGGGTATTAGAATATATTTTGATTGGTTTGCACGTTTGTTTGAATAGTTTCGAATCGACAAGCATCGGTTTGAGGTGTTAGAGAGGCTTTGGAGCCGGTTATGGAACTTCGGAGCAAGGTAAGTCTCCTGTCTAACTCTGTGAGGGGAAAACTACCCCTAGGTGATGTATTTGTTATGTGTTACTTGTATTGGAGGCTACATACGTATCAGCTGATGAGAGTCCGTGTGTAGCTAGATTCATGTTATGTCCTGGTAGACTTAGGTTCCAGCCATGCTATAACTGTACTATTTGAGTTGTCTCTTGCCTATTAAATTCCTTTATTTTACATTGCGACTTGAGACTAGTGTAGAGTGATAAGCTTGCTATTGTATAGATTTGACGGGCTTCATGATAAGCCGCGAATTTAATTGTACTCTCCTTACGAAATTCGCTCGCGTTATGCGTTCTCTTCGAAACGTACCCTTAAAAATCTATAACTCACACGACTATTGGTGAATGGGGTCAAGGACCCGTCAAGCTTCTTATTTTAGTGGGATCAGGCCTTTTTCTTCGGCAGGATAGATACATTTTTGGTTCGTGCCGTTCGACCCTCGACAGTGCACACACTATAATGGATCGGGCCGTACACCTCGGCAGGATTTATGTACCACACACTCATAGGAGCAGGCCGTTCGCCTAGGGAATAAAATAGATGTATCTATGGGTTGGTAATGTTATGATGGATCGAGTCGTACGCCTCAGCATTTCTATAAAATACTCTCATGAAATCGTACATAATAATCGACAAGAAGCTAGCATATCTGTGAGTTTGTTCTCGATTGAACTGTGACGACTTATCTTGTAAGGTCCATTATATATATCATATCGGACCACTAGTAAGAGTTGATGTCGACCCCTCGTCACTAGTTCTCTGGGGTTAGGCTAGATACTTACTAGGTACGCGTTGATTTACGTACTCATACTACACTTGCTACACCTTTTGTGCAGGTACTTATATGTTTGGTGGTCTTTTGGGCGCAGAGGCGCGGCCATTGCGGGGACTTTACCGTGAGCTGCATTTCACGCTCCGATCCACAGCTTGCAGAGCCTCCATCAGAGTTATTTATATATCCTGTCTAATTTGTATTCCAGATAGATGTTGTATTTTATTTTATTTCCTAGTTGATGCTCATGCACTTATGACACCGGGTTTTGGGGATTTCCTTCAGGTTATTCATTATTGTGGATCGCGTAAATATTTTTTTATTTTCTCTGAAATTCTCTTTTATATTGTTCAATTAAAGAAAATGATGGTTTCAGAATACTAAAACGAGTAATTAAATTGGTAAATCACTGTTGGCTTGCCTGAAGGCGGCAAATTGAGCGTCATCACGACCTATAGAGGATTTTGGATCGTGACACCCATCCCCCTAAATAATAGACCCAAGGTACTTAAAACTTCTCTCCTAGGGATGACCTGCGAGTTCAGCCTCACCTTCCCTTCCCCTCCTTGAGTCTCGCCACTGAACTTACACTCCAAGTATTCTGTCTTGGTTCTGCTCAACTTGAAACCTTTAGATGTGATATATATAATTATTATATATATGTATGTGTGTGTGTATATATATATATATATATATATATATATATATATATAGAGGATGTATATAATATATTAATGATGAAGACTTATTTGGTAAAACCAATTTAGGATTGGATTGGCAATAAGTCCAAAGAAGGACATGAGGTTGATTCAAATTCATTAAGATGGGATTGGTATTTTTTTTAATATAATACATTAATTGATACTTGTATTCCAATTGGAACTGGATTTGGAATCGTTAGTCACGATTCCAGTTAAATAGAATTTGGAATTTTCGTATAAAATATTCCATGAAGTTTATTTTGGAATAAACTTTTACCCTAAGAAAATCATTACCTCAGCCAAATTGAAAAAGGGTATATAAGTGATGTTATATAAAGGGTGATAGAGAAAATTTGTCGCATTAAGTCTTGAGAAGAAAACTCACTTTGTGAAAGTAAAAGTGCAATACAAAACCAAGAGAGAAAATACAATTACAAGAAAAGTGTTTCTTGTTCTTCTACCGTTGAGTTGAGATTTTTGAGAAAAATTTCAACACAATATTTCGTTCAATTTATTCACGGGTTTCATTGATCAAAGAGTTGATAACAAGGATCGGTCTCGGTGTGGATACACACTATCGAAGAAATTCTGAAACGAGACTCTCTTCACCAGGTACGTCTTAGATCCGATCTTTGACATATAAATAAATTTTAAACACGAAAAATCTGCTTAAAATTATTATTATCTTCCAATATATGTTACAAACATCTATATACAATCCTTCACTTCTGCCTAACGTTAGTTGGGAAAATTTGGTAAAGGAAAATTATTCTGCTATACAATTCTGGCTCTGAAACTAACCAAAGAATTTATGGCAGTATATCTTTCTTTTCTCATTATTATTATTTTGATAATTATTTATCTCATGAAGTTTATAATGGTGCCATATGCAGGATTATATTTGATGTTTTATACTTCAATATCACACAAGAAGGGTGATTTGTGTGGTGTCTATTTTTCGCGTGTACTGATTATAGAAGAACCTGGTTCTTCTAAGTGTCCCTTATACTATTGTTGCGGAAATAGTAAATGCGAAAAGTAAAGAACACAAGTATTTTTATGTGAAAAACACCCGGCTCAAAAGGTGAAAAAACCACGACCTACCACTCAGTAGGATTTTCCCCAACATTTCACTAAATCACTAAGCCAAAACAACATTTATAAATTCTTTGTAAACCTAAGGATTAACTCTAATTCCGTTGTGGCAACCAGCCTCTAACTGTTGCAACAACTTCAAGTTAACTCTAACTTAAATACTCAGAGTACCTAATACAATTGCTTCTAGATAAAGCTGAAAGGTACAACTTGAAAACACCTACTACAATTGAATTAGAACAAAAGGCAGACGCTTGGAACTGGTTCTTCTATCTGGTTCATGTAGCTTCAGGTTCGCACACTTGATTTACACAAGAATTGTTTGCAAAATGCCTTACTATTTTGCTCTCAACTCACGTTCAACTTCAGTGTTTGTGCGTGCCTGTAAAATAAGAACATCCAATAATATATAGAGTTAGTAGAATGGGAAATAACTAGAGTTCTAATGCTACTCTATCATTTATGCAACCTTTTCGATCAGGAGATATATATAACAACTTAAACTTATCTCCTTGAGTTCTAATGGATATAGTTCTAGGATATATGAAATATATCCATGACTATGCATTGAACTATAATAAGTATCATGCGGTTAGTAAGGGGACAAGTGAATATATTTTTACAATCAGTGGATGAGCAGTTTCTTGAAAATCATTCAAACAAACGTACATTGCCGCTCTACAATGGAGGCTGAGTTTATAGCCTTAGATAAGGCCGGTGAAAAATTCGAATGGCTTCGGAATTTCTTAAAAAAAATTCATCTTAGCCCAAAATATTGGCAATTATATGTATACATTGTGATGGTCAAGCGGCAATAAGAAGGGCTGGGAGCATTATGTATAACGAAAAATCTTGTCATGTACAACGAAGACATAAAACGGTTAGGCAACTACTCTCCAGGGGAATTATCATAATTGACCATGTGAAGTCAAGCGATAATGTATCAGATCCATTTACAAAAGGCCTAACTAGAGAGGCAGTTGAAAGATCATCGAGGGGAATGGGACTATGGCCGAGGATAAGTTATTGTGGCGGTAACTCTACCTAGAAGACTGGAGATCCCAAGATCTAGGTTCAAGGAGCTCAAACTAAGTCATTAATGACGGTTCAACATTGTCAAATAAAAATTTTTTTGGTCCATTCTCGTGATGAGACAATATTCAGTACCAAGGATAAAGCGTTAAGGCTTTTTAATGGTTTCTAAGTTTGATAAGGGGTATATCAAATAGTGTATCTATGGGATAACACGTTTAGAAATCATCTATGTAAGTGTGAAGTGTTAGCCGCTTCAAAGAGAGTTCTATAAGGCCAATTCGCTATACACTTATGAAACCAGGCGATGTTCATGGCTGAAACGAACACAACAATGAGAACCAAAGACGGTTAAGGGTTGATTATGTCACTTATGGTTGTCTAGGTATACACCAAAGCTCGATGGTTCAAAGATATCAAATCTACCGATTGACTGAGTAGTTCCGACATATGTTCACTACGAAAAGTTCAAAGGGAAACCTACTTATCCAGATGCGATTAATCCTTACTTGCGAATCACACAAGTTGTTTGCATGTTTTATAAACATATTGACATTTCCCATACATGTGGGGATTGTTAGGTTTCGTGAATAGGTGTGAATGGGAAATGGAAGAGGCACCTTTTGAATTGCACCTCTTCATCTCACCCTTTCATTGTCTATAAATTTAGAGGCTTAGCCTCATTTTTCAGACATGAAAACTTCTCCCCTCTTTTCTACATTGTTGCATTATTATCCAAAACAAATATATAAGTTTTAAGTGTGATTTGCTCCGTTTGTTGAGTTTGCTGAAGTTCTGTAATTTCGATTGCCAGTATTACAGAATAGTTTTTCCGTTCTATCCTGGGAGGAAGTAATCCATAACATTGGGTAACAGTGAGCGGATTAAATTCTTTAAAAACACACAAACAATTTATGGGTTCAAAAATTATTTTATGTTCTGTTTTATTAAACTAATATTTCTTTACTTCTTTGATTTTCTTTTCGAACACAGATTACTAACAGTAATTCTGCTCCTAGTTTCATAACTTTTAAAGTTTCATAACTTTTTTAATTTGTAGATTGTAACAAATAATTATACAACTACGACTTTGGAGCTTCATGCTCATCTTATTTCACCTAATCAGATGATTTAGAACATGAATCCGATTGTACAATATCTTTATTTTCCCCTCTTTATTGTCATTGACCTTAGGCAAATATCAAAATTTATCATTTATTTTTAACAATTTTAGCACGGTTAGTTGACGGAGGGGTAATGTGTTGGAAATTAAAAGTTAAGGTCGAATATTTGATAAGTAAAAATCGTAGAAGGACACATGCAGCAATACATTTTGAGAAATATAAGGAACATTGCAATATCTGGCCGGCCGGCCTGATAAAAAAAACCTTCTCTATTTACTGGCTGATGTATAATAGTACGAACTACTAATTTTCAAAAAGTTGGTCTTATGATATACTATACTTTAATTATCGACAAAAATATGTTTGGTTTCTCATGATATTCGTTTAAACATATTTTGGCCTTTAGTAATTCTACTTTCTGAAAAGAACTTGTAAAAATATATTACTCTTATTGCAAGGTGATATACATAGACAGCCTCTTAACTTGACATTATTTTTTGTCTAGCTACTTCAATTATGCCTAGTTCCTATTGGCCACCTGAACCAAGTACCTAATATGCCTATTGAGTGTAACTCACTTACCTGGCTCAGATCGTGATCTTCACCTATATTTAGCACGTGAGTAAGTAAAAAAATTGCTGATATGGATACTTAAAGGTAAAACTAAATAAGCATCACTCATTTTATTGCAAAATACACAGACATGCCCCTTAACTTGGCACCAATTTTCAGCTAGTCAATTCAATTAATGTACCTATTAGCCATCTGAAGCAAGCACCTAACGTGAATTTATTTTATTGGATGATCTTTAAATGTTGGAGGCGATAAAAAACACGCACTCTAGCTTTGTTTGAAAATGGCCGAGTTGCGCTAATTTAATAAGCACGTTAAGTAGTTGGTTCATGTTGCTATTAGAAATAGAAACTAGGCATAATTGAGGTGATTAGTGGGGTCTAGGTAAGGGGGCTGTCCATGTATGTCGCCCCTATGTAACAAATATACACATGCAATTGCCCTAACTATTACTTCCTTTACCATAAAGGCCTTTTTTTGTTACTTTTCTGGGAAAATAACTATTTCTATTTGGAATAAACATAACCTCTGGAACAAGTTCGTCTGCTTATAGTATTATCGTTTTAGGCTCAGAAAAAATGAAAAAGACTGCTCTAAGTATGGTAATTTTATTTCTCAAATATTTTCTACAGGAGAAAAAAAAATTTGTTTCTTTCTATCATAAAATGGAGCTCTCTTTTTTACATTCACAATAGTAGAATAGAAGATATTCAATTTAATTAATGATCTAATAAAATGCTCTCCATGCACATGAAACTACTTTAAAGTCTAAAAGAACAATTCAATTTTTTTTCCAGCTAGCAACATTAACCTTGAATATATATACTATATAGAAGTGAAAAACTCAAATTTGAAATGTCTACTAGCTGAAATTCATGAATATAATGCACTTGCTTGGTTTCAAAGAAATTTCTTTCTTTTCCTTAACCAAAAAATAAAGGAAAAAAGAAAATCTGAAGTTTACATTTCATACGGATACAAACTTTCCTGTCTTTCCATTATGGTGATTATACAATAAAACAAAACAGGTACTAGTAAAAGATTAATAAGACATAAGGAGTATAAAAAGTGAAAATATTAAATGAAAAAAGAAAATTAGAAAACCAAGAAATTAGGAAAGCTACAAACTTGTTCAGTCAGCAAGAATCATACCATTTCTAGTACTACTTCACTAAAAATGAAGCGGTCGCCGACGATCTTGAAAAACCGGCGAAGAGGCGGTCTAGGATTTGCTGCAATAGCTTACATTGGAGTAGACTATCTCCGGTTCATATCGCCGGCATGGCATGCCCGGTTACAGCCAGCACTGTGGACTGTATTAGCAATCGCTGCTATCATTCGGGTCCCATTTTACAAACACTGGTCATCGGAGCTCCGTTCAGCTATTCCCTTTATCTGTGCTATGATTTTCTTGCTCTCTGCTCTTCTCTTCGAAGCTATTTCTGTTCGCTCTGTCACTGCCGTTCTTGGTCTTGATTGGCACAAGTATGTATATAATTGTATATTGCCATAAATAGTTTCTTTTCTATATTTGGAAGTTTTGGTAAATTTGTGTATTTTTGGTAAATGGGGTTCAGATTTGATGGGAAACCTGAGTTGGGGTTGAGTGCTTTTTTGAGCTTGTTTAACAGTTGCCTTTGTTGGTAAAAAGAAAAGGGTAAGTTTTAGTTTGTATTGTGAAAAATGGAAATGGTGGTTTCTTGGTTGCATTCTAAAAGATGTGATCTGATTTGGGTTTTTGTTGGATTGCTCTATAGATTCGTTTTTGAACTTTTCATTTAAGATTACAAATATCTGTAAAAGGAAATGGGGGACTTTATTAATCTGGTAGGAAAAAAACAAGATTGGATTTCTGTATTGGGATTAAGCTTCCCCTAGGTGATAGTTTAATGAAGTCAATCTTCATGGTACTTTTCAGAAAGAAAAAAAAAAGATGGGATAGGTTAATTTCATCCTACTTTCCTAATCTGGAGACAGAAATAAGCTAGTCTTTGATAGTGCAGAACTGCAGATCACTAATGTGTGGTGCATTTCTATTCATGTCGGTTTGTTTTAGTATATTGGTCTGGTAGTCCTTTGATCGTAAGATTCCATAAGTAATTAAAATCTTAAGTAAGATTAAATTGTCCTCGTGTTATGTATTGCGCCTATCAATAATGGTGTTCGCGTATAATTCTTTCTAAATCATATGGAAAATCATTTACATAGTCATCATTAACTAAATCCTCACATTCTACTGCCAGGTGATCTAAATAACTCAAGAATCATGGCAATATTGCTATTCAGATACATTTTTCGAAAGGGAAAACCATATGTAGGAATTTGTACGATATGGACCATATCATTAGAATTTGGGGACGAGGGACATTTCTGACTAAATTCAAGTAGAGGAGAGGGAGCTTGGAAACTAAGAGAGGAAGCGGAGGAAAACTGGCTAGGAAAAACTGGCTAGGATAAACACATTACCAACTTGGGGATGGGGAACTTCTCTGAGGAACGGAGAGCTGAATTATATATATACCTTAAGTAACTTAAAAAGCCATATTTACATATTCCGTAACAGGGGTATTCTTATCTCGGTGAACTACCAGTTTATTGTGTTATTAGTTGTCTGTATTGGATAATAATGGAAAGTGATTTTGTAATTAGGTGTATTTTGTGCCTGTGCATCCCTAGCTTGATGCATTTTAAGAATAAAACCTCTTAATTACCTATTCAGAAAATAGGCCGAAATAGAGCTAAATCATTACAGAGTAGTTGTAATAACTGAGCCGACTTCAACTAGTTTGGATCGAGATCATTGATTGATTGACTTTGTTAAAAAAATAATGATCTTTTTGGATTTTTTTAAGCTTCTGTAATGAGGCATTCTCAAGCAAAGTAAAAAGAGATAGCTATCAATGTCATATTGTTTATGTCCGTATCAAGAAAAAGTCATATTTTTATATGCTGAATATCACTAGTCGAACTGATTATGCTTTATAAGCCTTGATTGAACTTGTGTTGCATATCTTAGTTAGCTTGACTTGATTAGGTGTGATATTTCTTGGGACTCTGAATTCATTAATGCCATCTAGTTGTGTAAGGATACATTGTCTAGATTCTAGTGAGATACAACATGGTTTAATAGCAGAACATCATGAAGATTCTATGTCTTTAGCTCTAGAATAATGACTAAGGCGAGGAGCATAAAGGAAACTCTGGCTTGCATCAGTACTAATTTTTTTGCCTCTGGTGACACCACATTATTGGAAAAGTTTGACATTAATTTTCTGGAACAGCTGACATTAATTTTCTTATCTGTTTTTGTTTGTTGAAAAATATGTCACTTATTGAGGTGCAATCTGATATAATTAATGTGAAATAGTGAAATCCTGAAAATTTGGTTAAATTACTTATGTCAACAAGTCCTACAGATAGAACGATAAAAATGCCCTGAAGTGGTCATGTAAGAACCTTTATCTCGAGCTATACTCATGACATGCCACTTCACTCTGCCTCCTAGAAGATTGGGGAGTTACATGAGGGGGCATGCATGCTTGGTCTTAGATTCTACGATTTTTGGCTTGAGGCCAGAAAAGAAAAATAACAATTACTCCATATCTTTGCTTCATTATCTTTGATTCTCTTTCCTAAATGACCATCTATAGCCATTACAAAGTTCTCTTTCCTTGACAGGGATACACCACCTCTTCCTGATGTTGGTCAGTGGCTGCTGCTATCATTGAATGAGAAAGTACCTCAAATGGTAGTAAATATATTGAGAGCTAGGATAATTGGATTACATCATTTTCTGATGCTGTTTATCATGCTTGCTTTCTCTGTGCTCTTTGAATCGGTTGAAGCTCCTGGTCTTGGGCTTGGCGCAAGATTTATGTTCACGATGGGAATTGGAAGGATCCTTCGGGCCATAACTTTTATCTCCACAATTCTACCATCTGCTCGACCATGGTGTGCATCTGCTAGATTCCTTGTTCCTCAGCACCCTCATCCTTGGGTTCAGAAATATTACGTACCATATGCCACCGATTCAAATGCAATACGGAACATCATTAACTGGGATGTCGCATATGGTATTTCTCCCTTCAAATCCTCCCTTCTGTCCCAAGATTACTTACTTAGTTCTTCTTTACCAACTGCCGGTCAGATTGGTCCAAAGTCGAAAAGCTCAATACATCAGTTGGTTGAATTCTCGTACATAGTCTGTTGTTGATCGTTCATTTCTATATTCACTTTTGTTTTCAGCTGATCCTGGGGAATACAATGATGAGTTTCGACCAAATTGGGGTCCAATGAGCTTTTTGATTGATTTCCTTCGGCCTACAGCTCCTGAGGGATCATCTGCTTGGTATCATCTGCTAAAGAAAGCGTCAGGAGGTTGCAATGACCTTATATATAGCGGCCACATGCTTGTTGCTGTGCTGACAGCTATGGCATGGACGGTATATGTGCCCTCTATCACTCCCTAAATTTGAAGGCTTAATTCCTGTGACCAACTAATCACATCTAGCTTAAAACTTTATGAACAAATTCAGGAAGCCTATGGTGGCTATAGCTCAGCACTCATCTGGATTTTCGTGCTGCATAGTGCTCAAAGAGAAATACGAGAACGCCATCATTACAGCGTAGACGTTTTTGTGGCCATCTATGTGGGCATAATGCTTTGGAAGATGACGGGTCTTTTTTGGCCAATGAAGGATGAATCAAAGGGTAGGAGGCTACTTAAGCTCGAGAAGATTCAGGGTAGGCTAATGCGAGCTGCGAAGGACGATGATATAGAGGAGATAAGAGAACTCCTTAAGGAAGTGGGAGTGAGCAACCAAGTTAGGGAAAACACCAGAAGCAAAGCAATGTGGCTCTTTTCAGGTGGAACCATTATTTTTACTCTTAGTATCGTTCTGCTTGCCTTCACATTGACCAGCGACGGGTAAGACAACCAACGAAATGTTCTACCACGGTAAGATGTTTAGAAGGCACACAATTTGTAACAATAGGCCAGAATAGGCATTCCACTGGCGATTTTGTTGTTTGTTTGTAATCCTTTGGCTTTAAATTATTTCTTGTTTTTAATTTTTTCTTTCCTGGTTGGGGGTGGTATTAGGAGAGAGAGTATCTGCTCATTTATTGCCAGATATGAAGAAGAGAAAATTGACTTTGTATTGGATACCTCCTTTGGTGTTTAATCTGCAAGTGATTTTAGATGATCAACTATTTTTAAATGTTTTCTATAGGTATGATTTTGATCCCTGCTATATAGCAAAAACTTGTCTTTTTTGGTCCTTTAGTTTTTGATTGACTGGCTTTGACCCATGTTTGGTTCCTGCGGTGGAGAGGGCGAAGTGAGAAATTTAAGGTCGTGGTCCGACCTTTCCCCGAACTCCGGAATGCACCGGGCTGTACTTTGGTAGCCTGCATAAACAAAATTAACCCCCAAGTAAAATCTCCTGCAAGTAATACCATATTTGGTTGGTTGAAAAAACAATATAAATCTCCACATAATTAAATACCATATTTGGTGGGTCGCAAAAAAGAAATTAAATATCGGATAATAGTGCAATGTTTAATTACCAAATATTAAGTTCTGCATGAGTAATGTTAGACGAGTAGCTCAGTGGTGACATCTAGGGCTCTAACAATTCCGTGGACCAACACTACTCAACTCCATCAAGTTATATCGCTGCGTCAATTATAAAGTAAACTGCTTTTTATTTTGGGAGAGGGGAAGCTTATAACCCTGATAAAGGACATAGAGTTTTCGTTTTTTAACTTTCTACTAGAACTGTATAAAACTTTCTACTATGCAATGGGCTGGAGTTCAAATTAACACACGGAAAATGCAGCAGCTTCTACACTGCATTAAAAGGAAAAACTGAAAGCAGCTAAAGAAGGAAATAGTAGCAGCAACTTGGGAAGCAATGATATATCACATCACATATGGCGAGCAAGGAATTGGAAATTGTACAGAGGATTGAATGTAAATACTGAAATGGTAGTCACACATATTAAAATAGAGATCATAGGTAGATTGGAGATACTTAAGCAGTCAAGGAAAATGCATAGACGTAAGGGCTTTTTGCAAAGAATAATGTGTAATTAGAGGATGTCTTTTTGAGGCCTGAGATCGCAGTTATTGCGTGATCAGGTGCCCCTTAGGTGTATGTTTTCACTTGTTGTTATCAATGGTAATTCAGAGTTACCAAAAAAAAAAAAAAATCTACTAGAACAAATTACAAATTTGCAACTGCTATCGGCAACTCAAAGTAAGATGGATAGTTTCGAAACTAAATCTTGATGGGCACTATGCTTTAAGTTTGCTATCCACTTTACTTTATGTTAAACATCTTATAATATGACTGTTTATATTCCCCTTATTTATGTGAAAGTGATTATATGAAAAATAGTCTTGTAGCTGACTCGAAAAAAATATGTATATTCGTGGTTTAATCAATCTATTGAATTGATTTTTGTATGCATAGAGAGTGAAGATTTATCTCTACACCAGCTAAATTTATAAAAGGATTATATTATTAATTCATTAATTTTTCTCATAACCGCGCAAAGCACGGATAAATTTACTAGCAACAAAATAAATAAGAAAAAAACTACAAAGCTAATTTTTTTTAAGCTTGTCGCCTATGTTCTTAATAATCTATTAGCTTTTTAATTTGTTTCATATTTAGTCATCTTTTTATGTGTGCAAAATTTTCTCAAGAAGGTGAATGGAAGCCGGTTTAGGATGCAATGAAGCATGAAACTATACTTTTGCTACAGAAAAAGCTATAACATTAAAGCATAAAGGAAAAATTTATGCGTTGGTAGATTAAATTACAACTTTGTTAAAGAAAACCTGAGAGAAGTGAGATTTGGATAATATTTGTAACCATACATAAAATACATGTTAAAAGCTGAAATCTAAGGGAATAGAGAATTGCAACCTACGAAGTATAAAAGGCGACGAACAATTCTCCTCCTCAATAAACGACTTTACTTTCACTTGCCTGAGTTAACCTCATTTCCTAAAAAGCATTCTATTGGAGAGATGCGATGGATCATCAACATGTGTATTCCGATAAAGTTTGACACAGAATGAGAGAATTTCCACATAGAAGCTCTGTTTTTCTCTTCCAATTAACAATTAATGGGTACGTGTATCCCAGTAGAAGCAAAACATTTTTCTATGTTTGCAGCTACTCTATGTATGACTTCGGGAAAATCTGACTTACAATATTCAGACATCCACCTTTATGTCTTTAGATATCTAAAAGATCTGTTGTAGAGTTGTTACATCGAAGTGACACTATAACAGAGGGGGTAAAAGAAAAAAGAAAAGAATGGAAACATTGATACAAAATTGAAGTAGACCTATGAAATAGTAATTTAGAAGGTAAACTATGAGACCTCTGTACCAAACCAGCCCGGCCTAAACTAGAAGGTTAATGAGTTTTGCCTTTCAGCAGGGGCAACACATTGCCATAATGAACGATAAGGCGGAATACTAGCTGCATCGACCCCAAGTAATGATAGGCTCCGTGCATATTCCTGATCGAATGAAATGTTTAAATTAAGCAAAAAAGAGGAAGATGATTTTTTATTGTGCTGCACCTCAACCATAATGTCCCTACAAATGCTGGGTTAAATATATGGCCAGGACTAAGCAAAGGTGATAGTTACCTGAATGTCAAGAAATAATTGCATGCAGATCTTGTCAGTATCAGACAAATTCTGATCTGAGACATCTGAGCTTGCTCCAGCTCGTCTTTGAGCACCCAAACGTAGTTTTTGAAGCGAAGATTCCGTTCTTCTACTCTGTAAACACCAAAAAGTAGATCTTAATAAATAGTATCTGGAAAAATGGAAACCTGGGGAACAAACAACTGCATAGGTCAGTATCCCCTGGTTCACTCACCATATTGACAAGGTCTGTAGCTAATTCATTGTAACGTCCAGTTATTTCCAACGCGGCACCTTGCAAGAGCTCATTCCTGATCTCCTTTGTCAGACATGTAGCAGCCCGTTCTCCATCCAAAAATTCCTGGAACACGTGAGGTGGTTCAAGATTAAAACCACCAAAGCCTACTTGGTTTCATAATGAACATTCTAGTTTTGTAATTCTACACATCTTACACAAGCAATAGAATCTAGCTTTGCAGCAATACAACATTGGATACTAAAAACCCAAAATGAACTAGTAAGAAAGCACAAAGCATCAAATTACAGATTTCCCATTCATATTACTAGCAACAATTACAGACAAAGATTCAAGTTACTGAATTCAATAGAAGTTTTTGCCTGATATGGCACGAAATGAGTCTTGTCATTTGAGATGACATGAAATGAACCTTGTGAAAACATAGTAATGCTGAGATTAAATGCATGCTGGTCAATATAACAGTGTCACTTCCTTGAATCACACTACGATACTAAACAAGTCTTACTCAAAAGCCCAAAAGCCGTAGAGACAAATCCAAGTATATATGCCGGTCGGGCAGGAGTGGCCCAGCAGGCTAAATGGGGTCGGGCAGCAAAAATTTTATGCTAGGCGGGTCAAAATTCACTCTTTGAAGGGGGTAGGTTCACTTTATTTAGAAGTCAACTGACAGTTGACAAATTTAGGCATTTCATAAAGCGGTCTCAATATTGATGAGTTTGCAAAATGTGTTTAACTATCCAAGTCGATACAGGGACATCCGCAAAACAAAATAGAAAAAAGTTGAAAACTATAAACTCTGTCTTGTTGGCACGGGGATTATAGTGTATGCCTAAACGAGTTGTATGGTTCCCATGGAGTGGAGAGTTATTTTAGAGGCTTTTTACAATCTGTAAGCAACAGAAAGATCATCCATCATTAACCCCCCTTTTTTAAAGTCATGTAACAGCATCCTGTGTTGTAATTTATCTCTGCTAACTAGCAATATCTTTAATTAAATAAAGAACCAAAACAGCATAGAATTTTTTAAGATTTTTATACTGGACTAAAAGCCACCCAAGTCCCTTTCTGAAAAAAATTCAATGACAAACACAGAGGTAACAAATTAATCGCAGAAACTAATCCCAAAAATATTGAGGTACTTGTGACATAAAGCCTTGTGCACCGGAACCAAGTCCCTCAGTTAATAGAGTTGCTTGAATTGCACATTAGGTCACCAAGCGACTTCAAAAATTATCTTGTGCTGAGAAAATATGTATGCAACAGCAGGAATTAATTCAACTTCAGAAATAGGCATAAACTAGAACGAAGATCAGTAACGAAATACTTAACAATTCAAAAAAATTGGAAATTTTCATGTAAGTAAACAATGATGATACACTAACATGTACCTTTAGCGGACGTAATACCCCAGATACATATGGGGAATGCCTGACTGGGAGAGGCTTGTTAGTCATCCTGTAGGTAGCAGTTATTCCTTTCAACTGCCTCAAGTCCTACAACAAATTTGAAGGGGCAAACAAATAACAAAACAAGAACTAATCATTCATGGACCAATAGAATCGCTTCTTTTTTTTCGACAAAGATTCATAGACCAATAATCTCAAACAAAAATAACAGAAAGAAGGATAAAGAAAGGTGAGGGTGCCAATTAACAGATCCAACCCAATTAACACCCTTGGGTCTTCCAGTGAGGCTATTGTCGACTGAGGGAAGTATGGTCTGGAAGTGACAATATGGCGGTTTCTATGTGACGCAGATTCAGTTAAGTGAGAAAGTATAACAGTATAAACACGATCCAGTTGCTCATGCTATTACAACATTAAACTTAATGTGTACAATTGACAATTTAAGATTTGTTGCTCCTAGATCTTGTCTGTTGTTCCTCTAAGATAAATGTTTCTACACTGAACTTTGAAGTCAAACTCTAGAAATAACCAGAAAACCACACTGAGCTAAATCCATGCAGTTGACATTGTTCATTCAGGAAATTGTTACAATAGAATTATAGTGTTGATCTAATTAATCAAACATTTTTCTCAGTAATGAAGAACGGCGTACAGTTTGACAAAACTCCCTCTATTACTATCCTTCAATTTATGCTTACTAGATATACCTACTATTGTTAGAAGATTAACTATCCACCTTGCAACAAATCATAACTTATTACTTACCTCTACAGACTTCTCAACTATTGTCTCAATTATTGCATTCATCACAATTGGTAAAAGGTCCTTCAGGGACTTCCCACCTTGTAAAATACCCTGTTTTACAATATCACACACTTCAGCAGGGCATGACTTGAGCAACTCAAGTGTGTGTTCAAGGTAATCACCACACACTTCCTCCGCCAAACAGTTCAAATCGTGAACTACCTGCGAGAAAACATCATTATCAGTGACATGCTTCTATCAATCACTTGAACTGATGTGGAGTTCGTTTTTATTTGTTAGCATAAGCTGTTACTATAGAGGGGTTTTCACATGACCACACTATCTCACAAGAAAAACTTCAGCTAATAACAAAGTCTCAGACTCTCAAGAACTGCTTGACAGAAAGTATCTAAGAGATACAGGGTATATATCATAATAATATATGCAATTTCCGACGATATAACTGTCAGGGATGAGATATCATACATATACTAAATCGTCAGGGCCTGCAGAAACAGCCCATTCAAATCCAAGGTTTGAGCCCACATTACCAGCTTTACGAGCAGCCAACCCGGCAAATAACCAGTTTGAGAATCTACATTTTGACACAGCAGTTAATATGCCGTTAAGTAATTAGATGAATACATTTACCTCATGCCAACCAATATAAAGAAGCACATAATCTTTTTAATTGATTACAGTCTGACCTGGACATAAGTTGCAAAGACAAACGCAGGAACTTGTCTGAGCAAGAAATGACAAGAACATCATCTCTCCAGCAAGATCTTAAGCACTCTACAAGAGACGTACTCTGCTTCAAGATCAAGTCTTGAGGCTTCCTCTGTTCAGAGGCCACTGGGACGAGACTAGCAACAGAAAGTGCAGAATCAAGAGCCCCAGCTATCTCCTGGAACCTGACATAATTAAGATTAACAATGACCCTGTGTGGTTAAGATATTTCGAGGGAGAAATACATGTTGTATTAATATGCATTAACAAATCATTACTTCACCTATGCGACAGCAAAGCATGGTTGGTCTATGTTCTGGATAAAGAAGGAGGGTCTGATTGTAATGAATCCTTTGACTAGTGAATAAATAGAGCATAAATGGATATTGAGGATTTCATTTAACCAAACCCAACCAATTTTAGGATTGAGGATTGCTTGATTGATTGATGCATTAACAAATCCTTAACTACCTCTGACAACTAAATTTCACTCTATAGTACCTCAATGAGAAATAGACACCGACATTCCATTGTTTCATGAAGTCAATATATGCAACTTCAGAGCGAAACTTGACTACTTCAGATCGCGAGGGACAATAACCTAGCATCCATGAGGTTCATTAGCAAAAACTGTTAAACTGGTCAAACTACGAAACAGATAGTGCTTCCTCTACCTTCTAAATGTGCCAAGAAATCCAAGCTTGCTTTGTAATTTTTGAGGAACACCGTAGGCCTTCCAGGGGAGAATACCACTGGTTTTCCTTTCTGGATGGCAGAGTGAACCTCTTTAAGGATAGAATTTGCAATGAAGCTTGAAACATGTAAACCAGAATTTTCTGAAATAACCATAGTAATATGTCATTTTGCTGCTATTGCTTCAATCGGATATGAAAATGCACAAACCAATAACCACCAATGTGAATAAAAACAACCAGAGGGATAAACTGGAACATGCTCAGGTCAGTTAGACCTTTCTAAGATGATTTATTTTTCTGATAAGTGATCTCTCTATGATGATAAGTACCTCTTTGTGGTGGTACAGGAATCAAGAGTAAATGGATCTTTCATTTGTCTTGATGTACTTACATCGAACGGGTGTTATAAGGGTGTGGGTACTTCGTGCAGATTTTTCATAATACTCTACAAATTAACAAAAAAAATTGGCATACTCATACTGGATACTTACACAAAACCATAATGGATAATACCCATAAATGAATTCTTTAAAGGTACATCTTGATTAAGTTTGTGATTGTGTCTTCAGGTAAAGCAAAATAAATCAAGCTCATGAAAGTCACATGACAGAAACTAACTACATATGCAGAAGATCTTGCCAGAACTGACATCTATAATATAGCATCTTGAGTCTTAACAATCATACCAATAGAGGATATGTCCAAAAGAAATTTACAATCATCCTCTATATATTGCTTGATCTTTGCATAGTCCTGCTCAAGTTCATCTCCAGCTGATCCACCAACAACTCCAGATGGATTTTGCGGGATGACTTTTTGGATCAAAGGGCCCACTATAGTTGTTCGAAAAGTTCCCTCTGCATTCCTGGTGTTATCGATGGCAGCATATGCACGCAAGCAGTTGTATATTGCATTGGTATCCCTATGTTCAAGTCCATCTACAAGACAGTGTCGCAAGCTTGTGTCCAATAAAGAGCTTGCGTTCTGTATTCTCTTCTCCATATTCTCAATAAAGGGCATATTCTACAGTATCATCATGTAGAGAAGTACACCAGTCATCAGCTAACTTATAACAATCATCAAATAGAAAAGTACACAAGCATGAGTTGTTTACACAAATGAATGCAAAGTAAAAGAGTACACAAGTCATCAACTACCTATTATACAACAATCATCACATAGAAAAGTACACAAGCATCAGCTATTTACACAAATGAATGAAACCAGGCTATTTGATAGGTAATTCAAAATCAAGAAAAACTAAATAGTAACCTCTTCTAGTTAAAGAAGAATTGGATATTGGATAGGCTAAGCTACACATAGCCTGCTCTCTATGGTTTTGCTAGAACTTGTCAAGCTCCTCCGTGGCTCTGTGTTTATTAAGGCAACGTGCTATTGTACCAGTGGTGGAGTGGCTTGAATGAAAACGTTTGTCTAAAGAGAGTGTGGCCAAAGGCAGACTTTTCTAAAGTTCCTCAGCCTACCCTTCCCTATTGCGAACACCTTAGTCTCCTTCTTCCATTTTTCATCATCCCCAATCAATCACACATCCCAACCAGACATAAAAGACATACTCTGTCCCTGCCAATATTAAGCCTAGAGGGAAGTTGTCAACTATAAGAAGTAAGGGCAGATTTTCTCAATTCCCAGAATTGAAACAAATAGCAGTTTCTAAAATACTACTCATATGGGATGCGCGGGCAATGAGAGCTTGGAAGATTTTGCCAGGAAAGTTAGATGGGTGACAACCTTCGGCTGTTGTAGTTTCTATTGAGGACAAAAGCGGAATGAGTGTTACGAGATGGCAAGAGGTGGAAGGACAAAACATTCTTGTTACTAGATCATTGGTCATCAAAGCTGGTTGCACAGATATGATTAGGAGGAAGAGATTTTCAAGTGTGGTGTTCCGTGTTCACTGCTATTAGTCCAATTATAAACCTATGTGGTGTTAATAGAAAAGGAGCCCAGCTACGAAATGTGTCTAGAGTCAAAATGCCAACTCTTTCAACTGAGAGTCATCAAAAGAATGAATGACCACCAGAGGGGTTAAGAAATTAGTTCCCCATCCTTGCCAAAACAAAGGTAAACTACTGGCTCAATTCAAAGAGAATTTTGATGCAGGGCCTGGCTGTCATCTAAAAGGAGGCTTCGAGGTTACTGCTAGTCCTAGCCATCTCATCCATTAAATGGAGCTTCAGAAGATGAGAATATAAGCGCAATCCACACTAAGATGAGGATAAATACATGCGATGATGTGAAAAAAATAAGCAGAGGAATAAGGGAATTGTTTGCTGACATTAGCTATGTTCGACAAGTACAAAGCAGACCAAAGAACACTTTGGACAGAAGATAAGAGACTTTCCGAATTTCAAAGGGCCAAATTGGGCAAAACATCCCCCCTCCCCCCGGCACGAAATAAAAAATAAAAAAAAGAAACATGTGGGAGAATTAATGAAGGCAGCCTTTAACTAAAAAGCTATCGCAGCTAAATAGTCCAAGCCTGCCAAGATAATAGGTGTACAACAACAGGGAACAAGCCCAGGCGCAGAAGTGACCAATTCAGTAGTGCCTATATCTGTTATACGATCAACGCTCTCAATAACAGCCTCGTTTGTTCCAATATTTTTTTGTTTTAATAATGAATAGGTGTTATACAACTATAACAGCATTTGACGTTTAAATATTTTTTGCCTGTTATAGATAAAACTTATCCATAATTTTTTTCCTTTTTTAATGTTACATATAAAAGATAAGAAAATTATTCAATTTAAAATTTTATATGCATATTTCACTAGTTAAATATTGAAGAAAGCTAACACATTATTAATAAATTCATAACTAAATGTATAAAGAGTTAAACTCTAATGCAGGTATTTTAAAGCTACCTAGAAAAATAAATTCTTTCAAGATTGATGGAAGAACTTTATAATTGTAGCTTGTTTCGTAGATTTCATTCTCTTACTAGCAATATAACACTTGAATTGGTGAAAGTTCGTGTCCAAATTTTCAGCAAAAAGGTATCTAATAGCTTTCTCTTGAAGACAACCTAAGAGCTTAACAGTTAAATTTCTATCTAAGTAATTTTTGGAATTTGTCCAATGGAAAATATATCTTGTGCAAATCTTCAAATCTTATATCCTATACAAGATAGAAACTTTATTTATTGGAAATGATTGTATGCATATTTTTAGAATTATTATTAGTAATCTTAAAGATTCTGTATGGCTGTTATAGAGGGTAATTTTACAAAGAGCGTTCTGCTATAAATATGGTTGTTGCTGTTATAGGTAAAAAGTTGTTATAGAGAGGTAAAATATAACTTAAAATATCGGTTTGAGGAAAAGTGGCTTTTATAGTGAATGACTATTATATGGGGATGTTGTTATAGAGAGGCCTGACTTTAATTCAGCGTCCAAGCCAATTTAACACATGATATAAATTAATAAAAGTTATATTGGTGAAGAGAAATTGGGAGGCGACAGAGGAGAAGACTATATATCAGGAAATCGTTCCGACCATTTTCAAATTCAACAAACCAAGTTGAATCAATGCTCAATAGAAGCCATGAGACAACTTCGGTAACCAAATTACATACGCTTTTACCATCACGATTTTCTCTTCGAGAACCCTTAAACTATGAAGGTATTCAACATATAAGTTAAACCAGTCTCAAATGGGAAATACTATCCTTCTCACCGGATCAGGATGTTGCACATTAATCGTGGATAAGAATGTGATTCCATGTCAGAGATATAATCAGAACATTATTCACCTTCAAGATGGACTTCCTTCGGAAATGATGGTATTGAAGGAAACTAAGTAGAAAATTCTAGAAGAACATGAAACGAACAGAGAAACCTATTTCATATGGGCTCACCGCAAACTCGATAGTTTTGCTAACTTTCTAGGCATCTCATTTTCTGGTCAAGAGAATAAAATGTTGTCACTGTTGACTAGAATTGTGAGGTAGGGAGGAGAGCACGACTCTAGGTATGTTCATAAATCTCAAAAAAAAAAAAAAAGGGAGGAATACCCTGAAATTGAGGTCGTTGACATCAAACATTGACAGTTATCAGAAAAAGAAGGTGATTGGCCAAGTAACTTTTAGATGCAGTTGAAACATTAACATGGAATCTGAGTAGTCTTAATGACCCTAAAACTGTTACACTAGAGAGGTAGTAAAAAGGGTAATGAAGAGGTGAAGACCATATGGAATTTGTTTCCAAAAAATAAGATGGCAAACGTGTCGAACATTATCACAAGGACTGTTTAAAATCATAACTTAAGATGGTATTCCCTGAGTCTAGCCAGCATTTGGGGTATGCTAGTGTTAGGGAACAGGATGATGTTATCAATGGAGGAGCTCATAATGGCCAAACAGCCAGTTGCTTTCATGCAAATTCCAATGTCAAGGAGCGGATTGTATATGAATGTTCTCAAGAATGTAGAGATTGTAGATCAAGAACTAAGATATTATTGAACTGTTGCTTATGGAAAGAAGAGCGAAGAAACCACGATGAGTGAACTCCCCCAAAGATGAAGTGTGAGGTTTAGTTCCCTAATTCTGTCTTATCAAGTGCTATGGAAACCAACTGCCAACAACTGTCCTATTCTTTTTTATATTGGAAGTATGATAAAGTGGTCAAGGCCCTTTAGATTCGAAAAGGCCTGGCTCCAATTTAACAGTTTTAATGAGATGATTAATTAAGACATAATAGGATTACCACTATGTCAGAGAAACGATGGTCTTCAGCACTTAGCTTTATAATGTTATAAGATGGCATTAAGCAAAGGAAGAGGAAAATACCGGCAGATTTGAATGCAACTATAACCTAGGGTGATCCAAAGGGCCCACACTACATAGCCTCCTCTCCATATGAAATTTCCTAATTCTTCACTCAAAGATGGAAAATTTTGGGAAGACTGACCAGATTCATGTAAGCCTTTTCTTTACCAATGTTAAACTCCTCAGAGCAGTTCTTCAAAAATATTAGAATATTAAAGGTGAATTGAAAATTGATACAATAGTACTGCAAAAACTACTGCCTTTGTTCCAGCTTATGTGGCAGCATTTCCTATATAGTCCGTTCAAAAAAAAAATGACAATCTTCTAATTTGGAAACAATTTAACTTAAACTTCCCATTTTATCTTAATGACAAGTTTTATAGTGACACAAATGTTATGGCATGGCATGTTTAAGACCACAAGTTTCAAAAGTCTTATAGCCACAAGTTTCAATGTCAAACTACACCACATAGATCGAAACAAAGGGCATATCACGTATCAAGGACCGGAGGAAGTCAGGTTATCACTATATTTTCTACCCATGTGGCTGCTGGAGAAAACAGAACACAAAATACTGACTCACAACCCTGCAACGTACATTATCTTGAGAAATGCTCTCCAGTCAAGCTACTACAAATGAGACAGACAAATTGGATAAGACTCAACAAATTATATGTGTCGCCAAAACTATAAATAAGATTATCAAAGAGGAGGCTTTTTTTCCTATTGGAGGATTAGTGATGTTGACAATAAAGTGTTGATCTAAAAATAGGTAAACTCTAACCTGAGCATGAGCAATATAGAATTTTAGCCTATTCATTTCACTAGCAATTCTCTCCAGGAGCATGCTTTGAGTTTCCCTCAGGCTCAGATTAGATCCAGTTTCGATCCCATTCTCTGCATAATTCACATCATGTCCATTGGACAAATCAGCTGCTGGGAGCTCCTTAATCAGTTTTTCAACCTGCAATGCAATCAGATGAGATGAATACTAAAACTCCTCAGACTCCAACATGAATGTGCAGTGAATGAATATGAAGTGTACCTTGGAGACAACATGGAAAGTATCAAGTAGAAGCTCAAGAACTTGGCGGGCCTCAGCAGCATCAGCTCGCTGTTTAAGCCTATTTTGGAGGGCAGCAAGAGATCCTTCAACAGCATTTCGAAAAGCATCAATTTTGTCCCTGATCTCAACCAGTGGGGCCCGCATACGCACCACAGCGGCGTCAACATCAGTAAGCTTCGTACTGAGGCTAACAAAATCCGCATAATCTCGATTGATGAGGTCCACCAGATCACGCTGTAGCGACGTGAAGTGGGAACGGAGTTCAGAACGGAGAGTTTCGAGAGGAACAAAGGTGCGTAAATCGGAGATATAGGATTCCGGGTCGAAGTCTTGGGATTGGAACGATGTAGGGTTTAGCCATTGTGGTGGGTTTGGATCACTTGGATCTCCAAATAGGTCCGCCGCGGAGCGTGGTGCCGCGTGTGCCGATTGCGGAGGTGGAGATTGAAGATCTTGCATCTGGCTATTTGATACTATTGGGGAAATTGCTCTGTGCTGAGAAAAGCTATGTGAATTACGAACCAAGAAAAGATTTAGTATTTTACGTTTAAAAATGGAATCTTTCAGAATAATTACACGTTTTGCTGTATTAAATAAGGCTTGTGCTGGTTTGGTTATGGTAATAGAAGGTAAAAGGTTAAAAAATTCATGCACATATAGGGAAATGCTAGTTTGAGTTGAATTTATACGTACTAGGAATGTTTTAATGCATATGTTTTCAGTGTGTTGGCGGGTTGTTAATGCGCAGAAGTTGTTTGATTTAAGTTCTGACTCAGATTTGGTGAAAAATGGAGAACTGACAACAGGAAAACAATGAAACTCCAATCTACTCTCTTTTAAGCTTGTCGCAATGTTCTTCTGAATAATATTTTTTAGCTTTTATTTGTTTCATATGTAGTCATCTTAAGTGCAAATTTGATCTTTTAAAAAACGTAAGAAGTGAGATGTGGGTGAGTGAGGGTGACAGATCAAGTGCAAAACCTGAGTATAAAGCTATTGAGTATTGAATTAGCAACATGTGAGCTGATGTGTTTGAACTTTGAAGTAAAAGTTAAATACGAGAGGAAACGCAGATGAATTGATTCGTGAAATCAAATTTTACTATATATTGCGTACACTCTGTCAACTTACTGGGTTGTTGTTGTTGTCATTGTGCCTAACTCGATATTCACCAAACACATTGCAATCTGGACTTATCTTCGCTCGCGTTTTTAAAGGCTTTTTTGGGACTCGCCCTCATGTGTGGAGCTTAGTTCAATGAGGGTTACGTACTCCAAGCGCCCAACAGAGTGCCCTAAACAGGTGTAACGCTCAATGTTCGGGCTCTCCCAACAATTTTTAGCCCGTGGTGGGACACTATCAAACGCCTTAGACTCATGTTTCAGTGAGACNACACACACGTGCCCAATTGTGCACCCTAAACATTTCTAATGCTTAGTGTTCGAGGCTCACCCAACAATTCATATGCAAATCATGTGATGAATTTACTAATAGCACTCTTAACTCTCAAAATTATGTAACAAATGAATGATTATAGTTCTATTCATTTATAGGATTATGAAGATTGTGAATAACTCAAACAACAAATCATATTATTGCATTTTAAACAACAACAACTATAGTATTGCACTTTTACTAATTGAGGATAACGTGAGATTCAATATCATTTGAACATTGCTTTTGAAAATAGATAGCCAAATTTATAAATTTACTTGTTAGATCTTCATGTTTTAATTCTATGCATCGCACTTTTATTATTTTACTATTTAAAAGTAATTTTCTAATTGTTCATGAAGGAATAACATTTTAAATTACAATATGGTAAAAGCTATTGAGTATTTACTTTAGAGAGATAAAATGTAAAGTTTGATAAAAAATTTTTAAGAAATTGTGATTTTTAATTGGTTGAAAATTAAGACATTATAATTGATTTATATTTCATAGTAACTTTAACACTATGGCATTATTTATACTTGTAAAAACATTCTATTTATTTTGTTTTCTTTAATTATTTTTAATTATCTTGAAATTTTAATATTTTTTTAATATTATTTTGGGTTATTATGCTATATTATAAATTAATGAATTAAATTTTTTATAGATCTATATAAGCCCCATGTCTCGAGGCATATGCCTTGCCTCGTGTCAAACAAAACGTCCTCTCTTACACCCTCGCCTTTTAGCATATTACAAAGTTTGTTTTTGTCCAAGAATCAAATGTATATATGGCAAGTTTTGGAACATATGATACTGCAATTTAAAGGGAGTCTTATAGCGCTTCTAGATTTATTGTATATATTTTAATTATTATACAAACTATGGAACAAATATTTTATAACTAGAAACCGTATGAATTACAAAGTTTTTGTCATTTCAAAAAACTCAAGTTTTCAAAATAAGGAGCTCTCGGAGGTTGTTCATCTCGGAATTCAACAAGAAAATCTTTCTTCCCTTCACAATAATATTTTCACCAATTAGATTAACGGAGATTAATAGAAGTTATATAAAAGAGATTCTGTAACTTTTTTTATTTTAAAATGATGAAAGCTTAAGACAAAAATAAACTTTGCTTAACCAAGGAAACCACAAGAACAATAATTGCATCGAAAGGTGCATTTTAACTTTATACAATGGGTAATTAGTGTGCAACAAAATCAAAGAAAGCCGTGCAAGATACCTTTTGCATTAGAAGTCGTAGATTTAAAATCTTGAAAGGTACGATAAAAACCAAGCTTCCTCTATTCCAACCAATCAGCGTTTCCCAGTTGGTTGACTTTTTATTCCTTACTCTACAACCCACCGCACCTAATCCAAATACAAGGTAGAAGTATCTCATTTCTTCAATCTGTATCTTCGCACTCCCTCCCTCAAACGCGTAATCTTCCAACTTTCTCGCATTTTCCTCCCTTCTAAAAATGGCAATTTCTATAGCTGCTGCCGGAACCGGAGCCGGCGCTTTCACTTCTTCGTCTGCGAATTGCTATTCTTCCATAAAGCTTACATACTTGTCTTCCTTGCAGTTTCCCAGAGAGCTTCGCCGTCTTCAAATTGGAAACTGTCGATTGAAATCCAATAAAGGGACTTCACGTTTTGCTCCTCTGGTATTTCTGTTTTACTTTATCTCAAATCCCAAAATTGGTGTTTTTTATTTATTTTTTAAAATATTTCGTTTGTTTTCAGCTGTGTATGTTAACCGTCTTTGATTATCTAATTAATGTGGGAAGTGAAATGAATAGTGGTACGAGAAATTAGGTCGACAATGAGTTCCAGTTTACTATTGTTACGTAACCTGTATTTTCTATTTTACTAAAGATGTGACCTGCTATTTAATTTCTATTTTACTAAAGATGTAACCTGTTGTTTAATTTCCTGTACTTCAATTTGTAGTCTAAAGCTCTTTTCTAGTGCAAAGGGGGAAAATGTTAGTATTGATAAGCTAGTGCAAAGGGGGAAAACGTTACACCATTGACTATAGGAAAATTTTGCTTGGATGAAATTTGAATTCTTGAAAGAACTGAGAGTAGTATCAAATTCACTGTATATTTTTTAAAGTGTGTCAAATATTTTAGGATGTTGCAAAATAAAAACAACAACAACAACAACAAAGAAAAAACCAGTGTAATCCCACAAGTAGGGTATGGGAAGGGTAGTGTGTACGCAGACCTTACCCCTACCTTTAAGAAGGCGGAGAGGCAGTTTCCGATAGACCCACGGCTCAGATGCAATAAACAATATTCTTTTTTGTTGGGGACAAATTAGTAGTTGTATACTTATATATAGTGTGGAGAGTGAGCCATTCTTTTGTTTCTTATAAAAGTTTAAGAGAGAGTACTATTTTAACCAAGTGAGATAGCAAAATACAGTAGATGCAGACTCAGAAAATAAGATATAGTAACTTTTCATTCACTTGCTATTTGTTCATCATTAGCAATATGCTGTTGGAGGATCTTGGACTTCTGTTTTTCTATTTGTTTATTGCCTTCTTGTTTGGTGCTGCATTTACTATGTTAAAACTTGATGTTTTGCAATGAAATCAGCATGAGACTGCTGAATTGCATTAGTTTGATTAAATCAATTTTCTGATTGAATCGTATCTGTTAATTAGGTTGAAGCAAAGAAGGAAACGTTTTCTTCCTTTGAAGAATTGTTGGAGAAATCTGAGAAACCATTATTGGTTGACTTCTATGCTACCTGGTATGCTGTTCTATTCGTTTTAGTTTTATGCTCCTCGATAACCTACGTTTTCTTGAAAAAATTGTTGTAAATGCTTCAGTCTGTGACTCTCGTGGGCTGCATTCAGTGTCATTTCTTTACATCAAAAGGAGAAGAATATGAATGCTTACAATATTATTAAGTAGATATAGCTAATTGTCTCAATCTTTAGTTCTTCGAATTCAGTGGTGTCAAAAACATGGCTACAGTTTCCAGAGACATAACAATGAGAGGATTTCCCAAACTGCTTGCATTTCTCAATAATGTGATGTACATCCATTTCATTTAAGAACTAATCTAAACTCTGGATTGCAGGTGTGGTCCTTGCCAGTTTATGGTTCCTATTCTAAATGAAGTTGGTGAATCGATGAAAGATAAAATTCAAGTGGTGAAAATTGATTCAGAGAAGTACCCAGCCATCGCAGATAAGTACAAAATACAGGCACTGCCAACCTTCATATTGTTCAAGGATGGAGAAGTCTGCGATCGCTTTGTAAGTGGAAGAGACATTTTTATTTTACTTGTTTTCATGTTGGTTTTTTGAATAGCAAGCTACGAGAATTTCTTCGTGAATGACATTGGTAGTAAGGAAAAGCCATAAGATTGTAAGTTACCAAGCAGATAAATTTCCTCTTTACGACTTAAGTTTTTTAACTATTTATTATTAGTGACCATATTATGCCTCTTCACGTCATTGCACACATACACCCAAAGCCCAAAAAAAAGAGTAGAAAAAGAAATGCTCGAATAACTGATTGAAAACAACCAAGATACTGGAAACTGGACCAAAGGTGGGGATCTTGGAAAGTGCTTGTCCTTGTAGCTTTTAAGATTTATTGAGCAAGGAAAATGCTAGTCCTGCAAATCAGCAACAAGACATGAGGGTTTGGTGGATCTTTTGTTTTTT
The DNA here is from genome assembly GCA_002018475.1 of Nicotiana obtusifolia. NCBI lineage: Eukaryota > Viridiplantae > Streptophyta > Magnoliopsida > Solanales > Solanaceae > Nicotiana > Nicotiana obtusifolia. The sequence goes on from MCJB01048504.1 coordinate 50,938, forward strand.
ATTTTGCAACTTTTCTAGTTGATTTTGTTTTTAGCTCAAGTGTATCTTGTGTATATAACTGCTTTAACGTCTTGTTTCAGGAGGGCGCACTCAATGCTCCGACGTTGATGCAACGCATAGAATCTGCACTAGAAGTTAAGCAGTAGTCTTGCATTCTTCCTCTCAAGTGCTCGGATCCTCCTTTTATGAAGTCATTCGTGTTTAAATTTCAAAGATGATGTGTGGTATAACATCTCTGAAGCCTTCAGTTTCTCACTCCACTGTATTTGCACAGAAATTTGATTAGATACGGGTGTAGAATGATTAATCCATTTGGCCTAACTGATGCATTTTTTCCTTTAAATATGGAGACTTGAACTTGTCAAAGAATGGCTTACTTTGATCAACTATTGTTCAATGTATTGAGGATTTAACTGCAAGTGTACCGCAATTTCCTTTTTCAGAACAAAACATGATCTGCTACTTTTCAGGCAATGTAGTAGGCTTTGCTTTCGATTGTTAACAAGTATTCTGGATAATAGGGAAATCTAACAATTATGGTTGTGCTAGCGCGCAGTTCTTATGGATGATTTCCTACTGAGAGTCTATGACACTGCGGTTGAATGAGGCCAGCTGGTTTAGATTATTTCTTGTAATTCGATGAGTATAATTTTTTATTTTAAATGTGGTATTAATGATACGAACTCAAATACAAGGAAGCAAATAAAATAAACAACTAAAGAAACGAGATAAAGATAAAGGGGACAACACAAGAAATTAGACTAGGGCGAAAAAGAAATTAGAAGAAAGATGGATATTCAATCCAAGGCAACGAGATTGAACTGATAAAGGGATCCATAACCAGAGAAAACCAAATTGAGTTCACTAAAGAGATACAAAAAGTATATTCCTTACCCATTCTCCAAAATGAGTAACATGTTCATTCATCAAAATCTATCTTGTGAAACTATATCCTAAAATTAGCTATTTGACCTAAAGCTATTACAAGTATGGCCAAATAGGCTTTGATTGCTAATTGCAAACCTAATCTTCACTCTTGACCCCTTATAGCACTCATTTGCCTTGATATTATCATGTAAGGGTCTCACATTGTGAGTATTAGGTGGGAATGTATCAATTAATAACATAGTTTTTTTTTTTTTTTTGAAAATCAACCAAAAATCTTTAAAAACCAAAAAAATCAAAGTTTTAAGTTTTCAACAATATAACTTTGCCTAATGTTTTAGAACTTTGAATTAAATTGCTCAAATTTTACTAATTGGCAATAAGGTTTTTGACAACAAGAATCAAAGTAGTGTATTAAAATAACTAGCTAACATTTGGTAACTTAAAAGAAAGCTTACTAATCTAAATAAATATTATTAATGAATGCATATAGTGAAGCTAAAGGTTTTATCTCCCGTGAGAACACCACAACTATAAACTATAAGCACGATATCAAGAAAGAGAATACTAATGATTAACATACTTGGGTGATCTTACCTTGAGGCGCTCATGATTTTGTCGTCATGAAATATGAGAGTTATCATGAAATCCGATCTTCATTTCAATGTTGTGGACCAACCACTTTATATTGCATCATTTACTCGTCTGAATGGTGCTATGTCGAGTCATTTCATTTTCGTCCACATTATTCAAGTGTTAGCAATTTATTCTATTAAAAATAAATAACGAAACAGTAATGTTGAAATAAATCGAGTCCGCTGTATATACAATATCTCCTTAAGAAAATTATTCCCCTCAAGTACCCAAGGTGTTAGAATATTATCCTCCCAGGATAAATACTGTTTCTGAAAGTCAACAAATCTTCAGAACAGTCACTTAAAAAAAAAAGAGAAATTTAAATAAAATTTGGGAAGAACTGAATTGGGTCGCGCACGGATCCGATTCGGGTTGGATATTTGGCTAATTTAATTAATATTTTATTAAATAATTAAAGAAATTTTGTCCAAAAAGATTAATCAATCAATCGATTTTTGACCAAATCCAAATCCAAATCCAAAATTCAAATTCCGATTCCGAATCCGAGCCGAGCGATGACGACTCAATCAATCGATCTTTGACCAAATTCCGAATTCTGAATTCTAAATTCCAAATTTGAAGCCAAAGCCAAGCCAAGCCGAGCGAGCGAGCGACGACGACGACGACGACGACGACGGTGGTGCGAGGCTTGCCTTCTTCTTAACTCGTTAAGAGCTAGAAGAAGAGCAATTATATATATACCCATCAAAAGCCTTTTCTTCTTCCAATATGGGACAATGTCCCTTTGTCAAGGAGGAAAATTCAAGTGTTTCATTTTCCCTCCATTTTCCATTCACTCTTTATTTTAAGCTAACCAAGCTTAAACCCAATAATCCCCCACAGAAATGGAGAATGGATAAAAGACAAAGGAATACACGGACGAGTGTGTGATTTACATGCAAAGATTAATTGCATCTGGATAAGTAGGTTTCCCTTTGAACTTTCCGTAGTGAACTTATATCGGATATACTCAGTCAATCGGTAGATTTGATATCTTTGAACCGTCGAGCTTTGTTGTATACCTAGACAACATAAGTCACACAATCAACCCTTAACCATCTATGGTTCTCACGATTGTGTTCGTTTTAGCCATGAACACTACCTGCTTTCATGAGTGCTTAGAGAATGGGATTTTACTTTCATTCCCCTTGAAGCGGCTTACACTTCACACTCAAATAGGTGATTTCTAAATGTGTAATCCTATAGGCACACTATCTGGTCATATCCTGCCAGACTTAGCAAATCATTAAAAAATTTAAGCTTTATTGACTCATCAAAAAGCCTTAATGCTTTACCTCGATTTCTGAACATTGTCTTCATCACGAGAATAGGTTGAGTTATTTGACAATGTTGAACCGTCATTCATAACTTTGTTTGATCTCTTTGAACCTAACTCTTGGGATCTCCAGTCTGCTATGTAGAGTTACCGCCATGATGACTTGTCCTAGGCCTTAACCCCATTCCCTTTGATGATCTTTCAACTATCTCTCTAGATAGGCCTTTTGTAAGTGGATCTGACACGTTATCTCTTGACTTTGAGTAGTCAATAGTGATAATACCACTAGAGAGTAGTTGTCTTACGGCATTATGTCTCCGTCGTATGTGACGAGATTTTTCGTTATACATAACGCTCCCTGCCCTGCCTATTGCTGCTTGACTATCACAATGTATACATATAGGTGCCAAAGGTTTAGGCCAGTGGATGTATTTGATTGGGATTACTTATAAAACGACTCAGTTTGCTAATAGCACATGCTATATCTGATCGTATACAATTTATGATATATATCAAACTTCCCAATACTCTTGCATAGTCCAGTTGTGAGTTGTCACGACCGAAAATCCCAACCTGGTCGTGATGGCGCCTCTCGTGGGGACAAGGCAAGCCGAACCAATCCCATTTGTGGTCAATCAATTAAATGACACAATTTGAAATCAAGAACATGTCAATAATAAAATGAGTCGGAAACATGTATATAAATATACATATAAATATACCATCCCGACTACAGCCCTCAGATCGGGGTGTCACAGAGTCATGAGCCACTAGAGAAGTCCTAGTAATAATATAACTATTACATAGTCTTAAGTACAATTGTATGAGGGAAGCAAAAACAACAAAAGAAAAGAGTTACGAGGCTGCGAACGCGAGCAGCTACCTCGTAAGCTCCGAAGCTCCGGTCCAGTAGTAGTATTCAGTACCTCTGAGTGGGACCGCTAACGCCTGAGTCTGCACACAAGGTGCAGGGAGTAATGTGAGTACTTCCAACTCAGTGAGTAATAAAAGTAAATAAGAACTGAAGATAGGAAATGTCAAATC